>BDRX01000002.1:479723-526389 GCA_003203535.1 Raphidocelis subcapitata
CACCACCACCCTCAAACCCCCACCCCACCCCACCCCCAGTGCCTGCACGTGGCTGTCCTACGACGGCGGCTTCAGCTGGACCGACGTGGCAGAGGGCACCTTCATCTACGAATACGCAGGTGGGGGGTCACGGCGGTGTGACTGGTGTCCTGCGGCAGCTTCCTGGTGTGCCGCCGGCAGCTTCCTGCCTGTGCGTGTCGACAAGCGGACGGGGCTGCCCGCCCTCAGGCTGTGCGGAGACCGGCACACACCTGGCATACCCCCCGGCAGCGGCCCTCTCCATCCCCCCTCCGCCGCCCCGCCCCGCCGCGGCCGCCCCATCACACAAAGCCCCCATCCCTCCCAACCTCCCCCCACCCCACACACCCACTCAACACACCCCGCGCCTCTCCACCTCCTCCGCCACCAGACTGGGGCGGCGTGGTGGTCATGGGGCGCCACGAGCTGTCGGGGCCGGCTGACGAGGTCCTCTTTTCGGTTGACTACGGCCGCTGCTGGCGGCGCGTGCCGCTGGAATCCGCACTCACTCTGGAGAACATACGGTGGGGCCGGGGGGCTTGGGTTTTGGGGGCTTGGCTTTGTAACGGCTGCTGATTGGTCTGCATGTTGTGGGCCTTCCAAGCGGCAAGGCGCAGTGCGGCAGGGGGTTGCAGCAGGGGGTCGCCCCGGGCCAACGGACCGTCAACCCCACGCCCTCCCCCCATCACTCCCCCGCCCTTACACCCCCCACCGCACCCCACCCCCCCCGCAGCATCGAGCCCGACGGCCAGCGCCCCAAGGTGCTGCTCCACGGCCGCGCCTGCCGCCGCAGCGCCCACCCAAACTGCAGCTACGCCGCCGACGACACGCGCGCCACGCTGGAGGGCGTGGTGTACGCGCTCGATGTCAAGGCGCTGCTCGGGGACAAGCTGCCGGCGTGCTCCGCGTCGGACTATGAGCAGTGGACGGTGCCCAACGACGATCGCACGCAGCGCTGCCTGCTGGGTGCGCACTGCTGCGCCTTGCGCGCCGCGCGCGGGGCCTGGCCGCGTTTGCGTGGGGCGCCTGACTCGTCTTGGCTGCGGGCGGGCTTGCGTGTTGCTGCTGGTGCTGCTTGGGCTCTGGCACCTAGACCCTCAACCAACCTTTTGGCTTGAGCCGAAGCGGCCCCCTCGCCCTGCAACCGCTCGATGTGCGCCATCGCTCCCCTCCCCCACAAAACAACGCCCCCCCCAGGCCAGCAGATGAGCTTCACCCGCCGCCGCCAGGACGCGGCCTGCCTCAACGGCGGCGACTACAAGCGCCCGGTCCCCACCAACACCTCGTGCGCGTGCACCGCCGCCGACGTGGAGTGCGACTGGGGCTGGGTGCGGGACGACGGCAAGTGCACGCGCCTGCCGGAGGACAAGCTGCCGACCTGCCCGCGCGTGCAGGACGGGTCTTACTACGTTTCCGGCAGCGGCTTCCGGCTCGTCCACGGGGACGTGTGCAGCGGCGTGGACGGCGTCATCCCGGATTCGGACGGCCAGGGCAATCCAAAGGGCGGCGGCCGCCCGCCCTCGCGGCGGCACGGCGGCCGCTCGGGCCTGTTCACGGCGGTGATGGTGGCCGCCGCGCTGGCGGGGACGGGCGCGGCGTGGTACCACTTTGCCGCCTCGTCCGGACAGCGCGCCGCCGCGCGCGAGGTCGGCGGCGCGGCGGCGGCGTTCTGCGCGGGGCTGTGGGCGCTCGCGGCGGACGCGGCGGACACCGCGCTCGCGCGGCTCGGCGCGAGGGCGGGGGGGCTGCGCTTTGGCGGGGGCGGCGGCGGCGGCGGCGGCGCGTACGCGCCCGTAGAGGATGACGAGCTGAGCTATTTTGTGCCGCTGGAGAGCGACGAGGCGCGCGCGCTCGTGCCGCCGCAGCCGCCCGTCGCGCCGGGGGGGCTGAGCTAGCTGAGCTAGCTGGACAGAGCTTGCTTCCTTTCCGCACTGTTTTTTGCAGCCGCACTGTTTCCCCCTTGACAACCGTCCCCTATTGTCGCATAAGCAACATCCCTCCCTCCCCCCGTGCGAGCGGGCTTGGGCATTTGCTGGCGTGGCCCGGTCGCCGCCATCCGCAAGCCGCCAACGCCAACAGCGGTTACAAAGTAAACCAGCAGGAAGAGAGAGACGGGAAATGACAGCAGGGAAAGCCGGGTCGAAAAACGGTGCTGGCACGCGCACGGCGCCCCCACCCGCCGGCTGCGCGGCTGCGCAGCTGCCGGGGGCGCGGCAGGCGTGGCTCACGACCGCAGGGGTGGTGAGATGAGGATGACGCCGTCGCCGCGCACAAACAGGAATGGGATTGTGCGCTTCTGGGTCTGTGGGGTGGCGGGGATGGAGGGGTGGCGGGTTGGCGCGGTCAGCGGCAGAGGGCGTGCAGGGCAGCCGGTCCACGGCGGCAGGCGCATCTGCGGCAGGCGCGCGCGCCGCCCGGGCTCCAGCTGCCCCCGGTAACAGCCGCCCCCAGTAGCAACAGCTGCGCACCTTGATGATCTCCTCGTAGGTTTCGTCGTCTATCTCAACCGTCGTCATGGTCTCCTCCACGTCGCCCAGGATCATGTTGAGGTGCTGGTCGTAGGCCTGTTATTATTCGTTCGAGGGGGGCAAGGCACCGGGGTGGCGGTGAGGCTGCTGCGCTGCTGCCGTGCACCCTGCAGGCCAGGCTGCTGCGCCGGGCCCCAGTGGTGTGCCGTGCGCACAGCCGACGCTGCGGGCACGCGCAGCGCAGCGCGAGCAGCGGCGCCTGGCGGCCGCGCGCCCGCCCTCCGCGCCCCTGCAACCCCCACAACCCGCCCCTCCTCACATGCAGCCGCCCCCGGATTTCCCTCTCGCCGCGCAGCTTCACGTATATGCGCTCGTCCAGGCTGAGCCGGATCAGGTCGAGGGGCTCCCGCACTGTGGCCTCCTCCATGGGCTCTGGCTCGGCCATTTCGGCTGCCCCTGCCGCCCGTGGATGGCCCCTGGGGTTGCTGCAACGCTCTGCTCTGTTTAGCCCTTCCGCTGGCCGCTGCCGCGCGTCTGATCTGATCTAGCGATGGCCGTGTGGGGTCTGACAGGTGTTTTGGGTTTGGTCGCTTCTTTTGATGCCGGTAAGACGCTATAGGGGCGGGGGCTCGTCTGTGGAGCATGCACAAGGAGGGGCAGCTTCCAGCCTGCAGCAGGACTCAAGACCAGGTTCAAGACGGGACAAGCTCCCACGCAAACGCAGCTGGTCGCTAGGAAGCCGAGAGAACGGGACGCAGGGCCTCGCGGGACGCGGCAGCAGCAGCAGATCTCAGCAGCAGCGATCACCATGTGAGCGGGGGCCGCACGCCGGCGCGGGCGCTCCATAGGAACGGCTGTGATGGCGGGAGTTGCGGGGCCGGCCCGCCAGGGGGCGAGCAGCCCGCTGCTGGCCCAGGGGCCGGGGCCGAGGGCCGGTGGGAGGCCCTACTGCCTGCCGCTGGGGCTGGCGGGCCGTGCGGTCTGCGCAATGAGGGGCCGGGAGCGTGTTTGCACGCGCCCTGGGCCCGGGGGAGGCAACTGGCGGCGGCGGGCCCGGCGCTGCGCCGCCACGCGCTCCTGCGCGCGGTTGTGCCTGCTGCTGCCAGGCCGCGCTGCCCTGCTGCCGGCCCCACACACAGGGCTAGAGCAGACGTGGTTCCAGCTCCATCCTCGCACCGCTAGCAGCAGCAAGGCAGCCGCCCTGACCGCCCCCCCTCCCCTCTGTGCGACCCCTCCCCCTTGCCGCAGGGTGGAGTACACCGAGGAGGACCCCAAGCCCCAGCTGGAGGAGGCGTGCAAAGTGGACTGCCTGAAGGAGTGGCACAACTACAAGGTGCGAGCTCTGGGGGGCAGGCGTTGTGGGGCCTTCAAGTCGAGGCAGCGGCGCATGAGCGAAACTTGGGAGCCCGACTCAAGCTCACGCGGCTGGTGCGTGCAATCGCACGCGCGCGCAGGCGTGCTCCGAGCGCATCAAGTCGGACGAGACGGGCGAGGCGCACTGCACGGGCTGGGCGTTCGACTACTGGCGGTGCATCGACAAATGCGTGAGTGGCCGCGGCGCGCGGCGCGCTCTGCCCCACCCCAACCGGCCTCCACCCTGCTGTCTCCGCTCGTCATGTGCCGCTGATGCAGCACGTCAACAGCGTCATGTGCTACAACACGTCATGTGCCGCGCGGCCTGCCGTAACCCTGTGTTTGCACCCCGCCATGCCCCCACACCAGGTCGCCCCCAAGCTGTTTGCCCGACTGAAGTGAGCGGGCCACCGCCATGCAGCAGCAGCAGCCACAGCTGGCCAGCCGTGGCGCGCCCAGGGCAGGCGCAGTGCGCGGCCTGCCGGGGCGCGGCATGCGCCCGCCAGCAGCTTGATCCGTAGCTTTTACTGCAAGGGGCGGCCCCGCCCCAGCCGCCTCGAGGCGCGGCGTCCGCGCGCCCTCGGCGGCTGGCGGTAGGCGGCTGCGCCCTGCTTCCTGCCTGTTGCGAGGGGCCGGCAGTTATGCGGCGGCGTCGGCGGCGTCTGGCTGCGGGTGCGGCTCGCAGCGCCGCCGCCGCCCTGCGTTCTGCCCCGCCGCCGCCCGGGCTGGGCGACCCCTTGCACTCCTCTTCTTGCGTCTCTCGGCGCGCCCCGTTTCCAACCCCGCCGCTCCCCGCGGCATGATGAGGCATTGTGCCTCTCGGTGTTATCCTGTGCTCTCGTGAGCGCCTGCGAACGTTGGCAGCAAAGGGGGGGGGGTGCGTGAGGGGGGGCGCCAGGCCTGAAAGCCGCCGCCGCGAGAGCAGAGCAACCCCAGGGTTCCGCCCCGCCCGATCACTTCCTAGCGTAGCGTACTTGGATGCCCGTTGGTCTGGTTTCGCGGTCTCATAAACTACGAGCTGCGCTCTGGACGGACAGAAGATCAGATCTGGGCGCGCGCTGGGGGCCTGGAAACACGCTAACCGTGTCAGAGCACGCATCGGGCGAGGAGCTTCGCTTTGGGACCCCGCCCCACGCGGCCAAGCCAGCACAGTGCCCGCCAGCGCCGCTGCAAGCTGCGCTCGCGCCCCGCTCGCGCGCACGCGCGGGGGCCTGCGCCGCCGCGGCCGGCCACGGGCGCGCTGGATGGCGGCGCAAGCAGCCGGCGGCTCGGCGGAGCCCCCGGCGCAGCAGGGCGCAGCAGCAGGGCCACCCTGCGTGCGCGTGATCTTCTTGGTCGAGACCACGCACGCCGCGGCGGCGCTGTGGGCCAACGCGCGCGAGTGGTGCTTTGAGAACATCCTGAGGCAGCTCGAGGCGCTCGGCAAGAGGCAGCAGCAGCAGGAGCAGCAGCAGCAGCAGCAGCAGCAGGCGCCGCCGCCGTTCCAGGTGGCGCTCGTCGCCTTTGGCACGCGCGGGCCCTTTTCCCCGTACGCGGTCGAGAGCAGCGGATGGACCGCCGACGTCGGGCGCGCGCGGCGGTGGATGGACCGGCTGCGATTTGTCGGCGGCGGCACCTGCAGCACCGCGCTGATAGAGGCGCTGTCAGAGGCCGTCTACCTCAGCGGCCAGCCCTACCCCGGCGGCGGAATGCCGCCCGGCGCGCGCGCCCCCGCCTCGCCGCCGCCCGCCGCGCCCCCGCCGCCGCACGCGCACTGCGTGCTGCTGTCCGCGTCGCAGCCCGGCCGCCAGGGCGCGCCGTGGCCGTGGCCGTCCGAGACGCGGGCTGAGCGCGCGGCCGCGGGGTTCTACGCTCGCATCGCATCGCAGCTGCCGCCGGCGCACGCCAAGGCCCTGTCCGAGGCGGCCGCGCCCGGCGCGTGCGAGGCGGGGGCGGCTGACCTTTCCGACGTCGCCCTGTCGCTGCCGGACCACGGCTTGACGCTGTCCGCGGTCGCGTCGCTGCGCGCCGCGCCGCTGCTGCAGCCCAAGCTGCTGCTCGCGCTGCGGCCGGCGGCGGCGGCGGCGGCGGCGGGGGCGGCGGCGGGCGGGTCGGAGCTGCGCGCGATCCCCACGCCCGCCGGCGCGGTGCTGATGCTGTCGCCGGCGTTTGCGGTCGGCGCCGAGGCGCTGCGGGAGACGCTGGTCAAAATCAAGGCGGCGCGCGCGGCGCGGCACACGGGCGCCGGCGCCGGCGCGGGCAACGCCGTCGGCGCCGGCGGGCGGCAGCCGTCGGGCGCCAGCATGGGCAGCGCGGGGTCCGCGCCCGTGATCGGCGGCGGCGGCGGCGGATTGGCGGCCAGCGGGACGCCGGCCGAATCGGCAGCGGGCACGCCCTGGCAGCCGCCGGGCGGCGGCGGCGGTCAGCCGGGGATTGACGCCAGCAACATGGCCGTTGTGTCAGCCGCGGCAGGGGCGGCGGCGCGGCTAGCGGGTCTGCCGGGGGCGTTCCCCGGGGACGCATTGGCAGCAGCGGGCAACGGCTGGGCGGCGGCGCCGCAGACACAGCAGCAGCAGCAGCAGCAGCAGCAGCAGCAGCAGCAGGAGCAGCAACAGCAGCAACGTGTGCGGCTACAGGTGCGGCCGCGTGCGCGGTGGGCGCAGCTTGCAACCTCCGGCCCCTGCAGGCTGGCCTGCGGGCTTGCCTTCCCACCTTCACGCCCCCGCCTGTCCTCACGAATGCCCTCACCCAAACGCGCCCCAAACAAATAAAAAAACAGATATGGTCGGGCACGCTGCTTTGGAACGCCTCCGACGCCGGCGCCGCCGCGTGGGGCGTCCCCGCAGGCGCGCCCCTTTGCGAGTGCTGCGTCTACGGCACCGCCCCCCTGGCCCCCCACCTCGCCGCCGCCGCGCGCGCGCAGCCGCCGCAGCCGCAGGCGGGGCACATTCTGAGGGTGGGGGGCGTGGAGGAGCTCAAAACCATAGTGGCGCGCTGGAAGCAGTGCGCGCAGAGCCAGGACGGGGCGGTGTTCAAAATCACCCGGCCCCTCATGGGTTGGGAGGCGCTGCAGGTGCGGCCGGGCGACGCGGGTGGGGCGGACTGCTTTGGCGCGCCGTGCGACGCAGCTGGGCACGGCCTGGCTCGCATTTGGATGGCCGGCCTGCTTGCGACCCACCCCCAGGGGAGCGCCTGACCCAGTCAGTCCCACCCCGCTCCTCCCCATCCCACCGGCCCACCATCCGCCCCCCATCCGCCCCCCACCCCCCGCCCCGTACCGCAGCGCCAGTACAATTCCTACCCCGAGGGCGCCCGGCCCGATGTCATCCTCCATTGCTCCCTCAACCCCAGCATGCAGGCGGCCATAATGCTCACGCGCATCAAAAAGAAGCAGCCGCAGCAGCTGGGGGCGCCGGAGGGGGGCGAGGGGGGGCTGCTCACCAACAACCACTGCTTCCTCAGCGTGCCGCTGATGCAGGGCGTGCCGTGACGCGGCGCGCGGCGGGGTGCTGCGGCGGCGTGCCGTGACGCGGCGCGCAGCGGCGGCGGGGTTGCTGCGGTGGCGTGCCGTGACGCGGCATCCGGCAGCGTGTGGCGTGGACGCGCGCGCTTTCGGGCAGGGTGCGTGCAGCAGGGCAGTAGGTTAGGCAGGCTTTTAGGCAGGTTAGGCAGGGCTTTGCGCTTCGAACAGCAGGACGGCGGGCCGCACCAATTACAGAGTGTAAATCTCCATGGGCTGCAGAGCAAACGCGCCTCGCAAATGGGGAGGGGCCGCAGCACAGGCAGCACCACAAGGAACGCCCTCACGCCCCAACAGCGGCGGACGCCTCGGCCTCGGCCTCCGCCGCCGTCCCTTCGCCGCCGCCGCCGCCGGCCTCCGCCGCGCCCTTGAAACCGTCCAGAAACTCAGCCATGGCGGCCTTGATCGCGCCGCTGCACGTCGGCAGCATGTGCGCGCCCGGGTGGCGCAGCAGCTGCGCGGCCGCTGGGTCAAACGTTGCAACGAGCTCCAGAGTCCGCTCGGGGGGCACCAGCGCGTCGGCGTCGCCGAGCACAAACAGCGTCGGCACCGCGACGCGCGCGCGCTCGAGGAGTGATGAGTAAGCAGGGTCGCGGGGTAGGAAGCCCGCGCACTGGGGGTGGGGGCGGGGGAGGAGGAGGGGGGCGCGCAGAACGGGGGGTCGGTGCGTAAGCGTATGCTGCAGAGGGGCGCGGGCGCGCCAACGAAGGGCGCCACCTTGGCGCGCGGCGCCCGTGCCGGGAGTGGGCAAGGCCTGCAGCGTTCGCAGTGACCCTGCCCTGTTCTAACAGCCTTTCAAACAAAACGCGCACGCGGCCGCTAACTCATGACCGCGCGCACCCACCAGGATCGCAAACCGCGGCGGCCGCACGTCCAGGTCGTGCCCCCCCGCCTGCCGCTCCGCCAGCTGCGCCAGCAGCAGCGCCGCCGCCGTCGCGCCCTGGCTGAATCCGAGCAGCCCGTCCGGACTGTGCTGCCGCAGTCCGGAGATCATGGATTCGTAAGTGATCTCGAAATCCTGATACTGGGTGGACTGCGAGGGCCGCTTCCCGGGCGCGGCGTCGCGCCACTTGAACCAGGTGAGCCCGCCGCCGCCGTTGCCACCAAACTGCGCCAGCTGCTCCGGGGTCACGGCGTCCGCCACCTGGCGGCGCGGGCGGCGGGTTTTGAGTTTGTAAGAGAGAGCGTGCTGGGCCCGCCGGTCCGGGCCGCAGGCGCTCCCTGCAGGCTGTGGGGCAGAGAGGAGCTGGCGGCGCCGTCGCCGGGCCGCTGCCACAGCGTAGCAGCAGCAACGGCGGCTGCCGCTTGCCACCTCGCCCTCCCAGCCCCTCACTATCCACCTGGAACGGCGCGTCCAGGAATTCAAACTCGGCGCGGCTTTTGAGGGCCTTCCTCATCGACCCGATGCGGCTCCTGAACAGCGCGCCCGTCTGCATGAAGCCGTGCAGGCACAGCAGCCGCAGCTTGCCGGCGCCGGCGCCGGCGGCGTCGCTGCCGGACGCGTCGAGGTCTGCGGGCGGGTTGGGGGCGGCGGGCGGCCGTTGCGGGGGGCGGGCGTTGGTGCGCGGGGTGCGGAGCGCCCTGCACCCACCGTCGGGCGCAGCTGCGTGGCCACAGCGCGTACGGCGGTGGTGCGTGACGAATTGCGAGCTCGGCGGCGCGGTTTGGCCCGCCTCCAAGTCCCGCACCTGACGATGACATGCTGCTGAACGCCGATTCGCCGCCGCCGCTGGTGCTGGGCCCGCCTGAGGCCGCTGCGGCAGCGGGCGCGCGGCGCGCCGGCGGCGCCGCTGCCGCTGCTCCCCCGGCCGGTGCCGCCGATCCGCTGCGCGCCTGCCTGCGGTGCAGGACAATTGGGGCGGCTTCCCGATGCGATCTCAGACCGGCGCGACGGAGGGCGCTCAGCATGGGGCGCGGGCCGACTTTTGATCAGAGCGCACGACTTTCCCGCAGCCTCAATCGTAGCAAGGTTGCTTCGGACAATGTGCTAGACGGAATGGCGGCGGCGCTCGGCGGAAGAAGCTCCTCTTCGGCGGGCAGGGCGATGCAGCGGCGCAGCCGACGCTCGCTGTGTGCGCTCCCTGCTGCAGGGCCCTCCTCCTGCTGCTGCTGCTGCTGCTGCCGCTGGGTCGCTCACTTATCGCACCATTCACTCTTACAAGCAGCTTGGTGGCAAGTCGCAACTGCCGGGAGGGGTCCCGTGCCAAGCCGTCCACAGTTGACTTTGACCAGCAACCACGCAGCTTCTGCGCTCCAGGGATGAGGTTCCGGCCGTATAAACAAGGCCTGCAAGTCCGCCTCAACACGAAAGCGACCGCTGCTGCGCGCGCTTGAGCTCGCGGAACTCAACTGGCCCGGCGGCCAGCCCGAACCCCCTCTCAAACCGCGACTTGGAGCCACAACTTTCGGCATCGTCCAATCCTATTTCGCAAAACCATGCCCTCTCCACGAGATCCGACCGTGGCTCGCGCCCGGAGGGGGCGGTGCGGCCGCCGTCCAGGGGCGGCGCGCCCGCTGGTCCGCTCGGCGCTGCTGGCGCTGCTCGCCTGCTGCGCGTCGCTGCGGATTGCAGGTGCGTTTCCAAAGGAGGGGCGTGCCGGCACGCGCATGGCGCGGCAGCCCGCCGCCGCTGCTGGGCCGCAGTGGCATGCGCACCTGCGGGCTGCTTCCCAACTCCCACCACCCAGCAGCCCCCCTCGGGCACTCATCCCCCTGCCAATCCCTCGTTGCCGCCACCAAACGATGCCAAACGCAGCTGCGCAGCAGCCCGCCGCCGCCGCCCCCGCCGCCGGCCCCGGCGGGCCTGCCGAGGCACCAGCGCCTCTGCCGGGCGCCGCCCCCGCCGCCCCCGCCGCGCCGGCCGTCCCCGCCGCCGAGCCGGCCGCCGCGCGAGCCGCACCTGCGACGACAGTCCCGCCGCCGGCCGCACCGGCCGCGCCCCCGCCACCGCACCCCCAGCCACCGCCGGCACAGCAGCCGGCGGCACCCCCCGCCGGCGGGCTGCCGCCGCAGCCACCGCTGGACACGGCGGCGGCCGAGGCGCGCGGCTTTGTCACCCGCCGGGGCACTCAGCTGGTGTGGGATGGCAAGCCCTTTTACTTTGTTGGGATGAACGCCTACTGGTTCATAGGTACGGTGGGGGCGCCGAGGGTGGCGAGCCGTTTGGCTGCTTATGCTGGATGCAGACGCATGCATGGCGGCGTGCATGTGTGTGCGCGCAGCTGCTGCACACGTGTGCATGCACAGTTGCGAGCGCGACCACGCATGCGCAGCACCATCAGCAGTTCCACATCTCCCAAAAAAAAACACAACCGCAGACTTTTACGACCTGGACTGGGGGCGCGTGAGGGTAGAGGAGGCGCTGGACGCCGCCCAGGTGCGACGCGCGCGCGGCTGGGGGCGCCGCGCTCGGCTGCGCGCTGCCCCCATCTATTGGAATGGGGCAGTGCTGCTAGCCCATGCCCTTAACGGTGCTGAACGCGCGCGCCACCTGGACAGAGCCCACCCACGCGCGCGCGTACGCTCCAACAAGCCACCCAACCCAAAACTGGCCACCCCTCGCCCCCGTGCCCGCTGCAGCGCCTCGGCATCAGCGTGATCCGCATTTGGGCGTTCAACCGCGGCCTCCCCAAGTCGCGCTTCACCTACAACACGAGGGAGCTGGCGGGCCTGGACTGGCTGGTGCGCGCGGTTTTGGGGGCGGTTTTGGGGGGGTGGGGCGGGTCTCCCACTGGGATCTGGCAGATCAGGGCGCACAGCCCAGGCGGTTCATCTGTTCTGCCGAAAGGGGCAGGCTTTGCACAAAAGAACCCGAACATGGCCCCGGCCTCCTGCCGCTGAATACGTGTTGCTTGATCAGTCATCCCCGACTAACTGAATGCCATAACCCCCCCCCCCAAACAAAGATATACTCTGCCAAGCGGCGCGGCATCCACATGATGCTGACGCTGGGCAACCTTTGGGCCGCGTACAAGGGGCCAGAGGAGTTCCTGCTGCAGGCCACAGGCAGCGCGGGTGAGTTGGTGGAGGCTGGTGGTAGTGGGGCTCCCAAATCCAAGGGATCACATGAGGGCAGCGACGCAGCCGTTCAAAAGGAAAGCGCCGTGCTGCGCCGCCCTGTCGTTGGGCTGCAAGCATGCTGCGAGTGAACTTTGGTCAAATTTGGTCAAACCTGATCTGGGGCCCCCTAAACCACCCCCCGCAGTCTCCCAGGACGTCCTTTCATTCTACGGCAACCAGCACGCCCGCGCGCTGTTCAAGCACCACATCTGGACGCTGGTGCGTCAGCGGGGGTGCCGTTGACTTGCTTTGCCTGACTCTCGCCAACCGCTGTGCGCAAAATGCCCGCCCACGTGCGCATGCATGTGTGCAGCCGCACTGTGTCGCCCCTCTGCTAAATGCGGCAAACGCCCCAATCCGGCAGCCCCTCTCCCCCAAAAAAACCCAATCCCAAAGGTGACGCGCGTCAACCCCTTCACGGGTCTGGCCTACAAGGACGAGCCCGCCATCTTCGGGTGGTCCCTGTTCAACGAGCCGCGCTGCCCGGGTGCGCGCCGCCGCGCGCTGCGCTGAGCTGCGCCGTGCGTGCGTGCGTGCGGCGTGCTCCTGTGCGCACACGTCAACGTGCGTGCGCTTTTCCTCTCTCCGGTGGGCACCCCCACACTGCCAGCCCCGGCGGCCCACCAAGCAAACCAGACCCGCGCGTCCAACAAACCCAAACGACCGGAACCGCCCTTGCTGCAGGCTGCAACGAGCCCCAGCAGCAGGCGGTCCACCAGGACTGGCTGCAGGAGATGGCGCGCTTCCTGCGCCGCGTCGACCCGCTGCACCTCGTGGCGGCCGCGACGGAGGGCTTTTTCGTCAAAAACGACACCACCAACTTCCACCAATACAACCCCGGTGGGCGGGGCTGCTGCTTTGCAAGGTTGGGTGCTGCATCAACGCGGCTGAGGGCGGGGGGAGGGCGGCGCAGACTGACGGCAGGCCCATCAGTGCCGCAGAGCCCGGCCAACTGCAACCTGCAGTTGAGGGCCCTGCCGCATGCGAGTTTTGGTGCGCGCAGCCAAAGGCACGTCCTCTCACGGACTGATGAGGCCAGCACTGAAGCCAAACCAACCCCACGCCCCTCCTCCCCAGGCGCCGGCACGCAGTGCGACGGCGAGGACTGGCTCTCCATCAGCGCCATGCCTGAGTTTGACTTGACCACGGTCCACGTGTACGAACGCCACCTGGAGCTGCGGCCAGAGCCCACAATGGGGCGGGGGGACTGGCCCAATTGGGTTCACTGCAACTTCAAGTGCTACGTGGAGTGGTGGGCGCCTGGGTTTGCTTTTTTTTGCGGGGGGGTTTGCGCGGCGGCCCCGCCGCTGTCTTCTGCCGTCGAAACATTCACACCAGCAACCCACGCGGCAGAGGAAAGCAAACCGCTTGCAATTGCCGCCACCCCCAACACCCCTCCCACAAAACCCCCAGCCTCCCCAAACAACTCAAAACCCGCACCCCCCCCTCCCCCCCCAAAAGGTTCAAGGTGTACATGGACCTGCACATCCGCCTCAGCGCGGAGCCGCTGGGCAAGCCCCTCGTCCTGGAGGAATTTGGCCTCACGTGGTGGTGCGCCCCCTCGAAAATGGGCGCGGCCTGCTGGGTGCTTCGCTGGCATTGCACATCAGAACGGGCACCTGCCCGGTAGGCCAGCCTGCGTGAGGCGAACGCGCGCGTGCCGCGCCGCACCGCCCCCTCACCGCCGCCTCACCCAACCCGCAAACCCTCCTCCCTGCAGGAAGGCCACCCTGGAAGACCAGAAGCTGCTGTTCAAGGTGGGCTGACCGGATGCGGCGGTGCCCGATTAGATCATGATAGTCTGGCCTGAAACCTCGAACCCATCACCGACTCGCCCTGGAAACCCCCCTCCGACAAAACCCCCAACCCCCGCACCCCCAACCCAAAACGCGCCCGCAGCTCGTTTTCGACTGGCTGGAGCGCCAGAGGACGGAGGGGGGCCCGATGGCCGGCGCGATGTTTTG
Source organism: Raphidocelis subcapitata (assembly GCA_003203535.1). Classification (NCBI taxonomy): domain Eukaryota; kingdom Viridiplantae; phylum Chlorophyta; class Chlorophyceae; order Sphaeropleales; family Selenastraceae; genus Raphidocelis; species Raphidocelis subcapitata. The sequence goes on from BDRX01000002.1 coordinate 493,085, forward strand.
GAACGGTGAGGCCGCCCGGGGCCGCATCGTGGCGCACGCCCAAGCAGCTCGCAGTGCGCCCTTCATCCGGCGCCAGTACTGCCTCGCCGCCAACAGCGCACAGTCTGGCATGCACCCCTCAAAGCTCGCACCCCTGACTGAAGGCGCGCAAACTCGCCCCCCCCCGCCCCCCCCCAGGCGCCCACAACGACACCTCCGATGTGGACGGCTACAACATCCAGATCGACCGCCCCGCATTCACGCGCCCCGGGTCCCGCCTCGCGCCGCCCCCCGCCGCCTGGCTCGCGGCGCCGCTGCTGGAGCCGGCGGCGGCGGCCGGCCTGGTCGCGCGGCTGACGGTCAAGGAGCCGGGCCCGGGGGTGGTGCTGCCGCCGGATGACATCATCTACCCGCCGGACGCGCTGCCCGCAGATCTGGGCGATCTCGCCGCCGCGCTGCGCGCGCTGCCGCCGCCGCCGCCGCCGCTGCCGCTGGAGGCGTGGGAGCACCCGCCGACGGTGGTGGTGGCGCTGGCGGACGGCACCGTCGCGGCCGCCGGCAGCGCGGTGCTGCCCGCCGCCCCGGGCTTTGCCGTCCCGGTGGCCCCGCTCGCGGCCGCAGCCCCTGCGGCGGCGGCGCCCGCGGTCGCCGCCCCTGCCGCCGCGGCCGCGCCCGCTGGCCCCGCCGCGGCTGCCTCGGCCGCGCTCCCCACCGTTGCCACACCGCCGGCTCCGGCAGCGGCGGCCGCGCCTGCCCCGGCGGGCGCCCCGGCCGCCCCTGCTGCCGCTGTCGTTCCCGCTGCTGCCGCCGCCGCCGTCCCCGCCACCCCAGCCGCCGTGCCGCCTGTTGTGCCTGCCGGCGGCGCCGCGCCTCCAGCGGCGGCCAAACCCGCGGCGACCGCCTCGACGGCCCCTGCTGCCACTCCTGCCCCTCCTGCTGCTGCCGCTGTCCCCGCCGCCCCAGCTGCGGTGCCGCCTGCTGCGCCAGCTGTGCCGCCTGCGGCCTCGCCCGCTGGCCCCAGTGCACCCACGCCCGTCGGCGCGCCGGCCCCGGCCGCTGCGAACCCCGCTGCTCCCGCCATCCCAGCCCCCGCGCCGGCCGCCGCCGCCGCCGCCCAGCCGCCGGCGGCGCTGTCCCTGGCGCGCGCGATAGAGTCGGCTGCGGCTGCGGCGCCGGCGGCGGCGGCCGCGGCGCTCGGCACGGCCCCCGTTCCCCCGGCCGTTTCTGGGCGCCGGCGGCTGCGCGTGGTTGAAGACGAGCTCGACGGCTTCAGGTGCGCGTGCTCTCTGGTTTGCCCGCGTGGCGGCGCGCGCGAGGCCGGCGGCGGCGCGGCGGCGTGCAAATGGGCTGGCAGATGGCACGCCCACCGTTTGAATCTCGGGCGAAAGGGCTGCGCGTGCTGGGGCAGAGCAGATTGGGCATCTGATCTTGTGCGTGCGGGTTGCTTCAGTTTCCGTCCACCTGGCTGGGCTTCCTGCTTTGGCTGGCTTGGACTGGCTTGGACTGGGCACATGTGCGGGGTACCAACCTTGAGACTTGCCATCCCTTCATTTAACTGGGCAGGCCGAGGTTACACCAGGCGTGTGCCGTACAGATTCGAGGCAGGGGTGCGCGCACGCTCGCGCTCGCGCAGCGGAGAGGCCGCCGCCGCCTCAGCGCGCGGTTGCCAGCCGCGCGCGCACGGCTGAACATGCACAAACGCTCCGGGGGGAAAGAGTTTTTGAGGGGGCATGCAGGCAGCCGGACGGAGGGGCGGGCAGTTGTTAACGCAGGGGGGTGGCCGCGCGCGGCCGCTGGCGCTGGCGCCGTGTGGCGCCGCAGCGGCTGTGAGGACTCTGCGGACGGACTCGCGCGTCGGCCGCTCGATGCGGATTGATCCGTTGTCAGGTCAAAGGGCGGTCAAAGTTGGTCGATGGGCCGAGCGGCCGCGGATTGCGGGATCAAATCGGGGCAAAAACAGGGGAGTTCTGGGCGCGGCCGGTTCGGCGCGCGCGCGCAGTGCCCGGCCCGGTTTGGGGGGTGCGGGGCGGCGGGCAGCGGCTGCGTGCAAGTTGGTGGCCGGCGCTCTCCTCATGCTTTTGGAATGTGTCATCCGTTGATGATGAAGGGGCAAAAATACAGTAGCCAAGAATTGTGCTGGAGGGGATAGAGGGTGCCCCTGCCAAGCTCACAGAGCACCGCCCTGCAGGCTTGTCACCGCGGCCGCGGCAGCGACGAGCGCGGCCACTGCGGCGCCGGCCGCGGTGACGCGCCCAGCGGCGACGCGTCGCCACCGCTGCTCGCCGCGCCGTCGTCCCAGCCGACGCCGCCCGCCGGCCGGCCGCCGCCGCTGCGCGGCGCGGAGCCCGGAGGCGCGGCGGGCGCGCGCGGGCCCGACGACACCCGGGGCGTCCGCGCCAGCCGCGGCGACGCGTCGCTCCCGCTGTCGCCGCCGCCGTGCCCGCCCAGTCCCCCGCCGCCGCCGCCGCCGCCGCCGCCGCCGGGCCCGCCCCGCGGGCGGCGCGCCGAGAACGACCCGCTGCGCGGCGTCGTGAGCGACGAGTGCGCGCCGCCCAGCGACGCGGGCGCGCCCTGCAGCATGCTGCGGCCGATGCTGCCCACGTCGAAATCGGAATAGGCAGCCGCCGAAGACATCAGGATGGGCGCCGCCGGGGCCGCCGGCGCGCCGCCGGGGCCGGTGCCGCCCCAGTAAGAGCCCCGAATCCGGTCCGCATTGGCGGCCGCCGCCGCCGTCGCCGAGGCGCCGCGCCAGGTGGGGCCGCTGGCCGCGGAGCCGGCGGCAGACGAGGGGGCGCGGGGCGGCTGGTCAAGCATGATCAGCGCTGCCTCCAGCTGCATGCTCATCCGGGTGCGCTCCTGGTCGCCCCGCGCGTAGACCATCGCGCCCGCTGCGGCGGCGAGGAACCCCGCCGCCTGCAGCGCGCTCCAGGGCTCGAGGGGCTCCCCCAGGCGGCCGGGCGCAAAGGCGTGGAGGGCGAGGTTGGCGGCCCAAACAAATGCGGTGCGGGCCGCCTGGAGCAGCGTGGTGCGGGTCATGTCCAGCTCGCCTGCGGTTGGTTGTTTGGGGGGGGCGGGGCGCGGGTGCTTTTTGGTTGTGTGTTGGGGGGTGAGGAGGGGGGTTGAGCGTCAATGCCCCGCGGGTCGGATTCTTCAAAAGGCCGGCGGCAAAGGGGTCGAGGTGGCGCAAGAGACTCTAGAGGGGCAGTCAAAGCAGGTCAAAAACCCCGGGGAAAGCGGCCGCGGCCGCGCCCTCCCCCAGGCCTCACCCGACATGAAGATCATGCAGCCGTTGTAGAGCTGCATGGAAACCAGCTGCGCAATCAGAAGGACCTGGGCGGCGGCAGAGAGAGTGAGGGGTTGTAAGTGGTCGGGGGTTGCAAGGGGGTTTGGGGTTTGGGGTTTGAGGTGGCAGGCGTGTTGAAGTGAGGGCGGCGCATGTGGGTGGGGGTTGCGCAAGCCAGGGCAGGGCAGGGCAATGCAGGCGGGCAGCCCATGTGAGCAAAAGCACCGCTGCGCCGCTCGTGCGCGCGCGCCTGCAGCATGCGCGAGTGCCAGATGCAGAGCAGCGAGTCCACCGTGTCCTCCCGCAGCCCAAAGCCCTCGCGGCCGGGGCCGTGCGCCAGCAGCGGCAGCGCGACGAACGCCTGGGGGGGGGGGGCGCAGCGGGTGGGGAGGGAGGGCGCCGGGTGTCCAGGGTTTGTCAGGGTGGGGGGCAGCGCGATTGGGGTGCAGGGCTTCCGTGCCGGGCTTGGCTGCGCATCTGGCGGCGAGGGATACAGAGGGGGAGGCCGCTGCTGCGCCGTTCCGACTGCGCGCCAGTCCCAGCAAACACAAACAGCCACGGGTTCCCCTCCCGAAAAACGCACCGTCAGCGCGACGCCGATGACGCCCTCGCAGCCCACCACCCCCAGCGGCGACAGCCGCTGCGTGCGCTCCTCCCGCCACCGCGCCTCCCGGTCAACCCACAGCTGCAGCGCCTGCAGCGCCTGGCTGGCCACGACAAGGCCGATGCCGAGGCCCATCTGGCGGGCGTCCTCCACAACCCAAACGGCTTCATGAGAGGACGGGCCCATTGCGGGCGCGGGCGCGCCGCCGCCGCCGCCGCCGCCGCCGCCTCGGCCAAAGCCCGGGGCCGCCGCCGCTCCGCCGGCCAAGGGGTTCGGCGCGCCCGGCGCCGGCCCGGCGTCCCAGCGGCCGCCAAAGCCGCTGACGAGGCACGCCGCCGCGACGGCGCCGAGGCCGGCGAGGCAGCCCAGCAGGCCGGCGGCGTGCAGCCGGTTGAGCGGCTTTTTGTACGCCAGCACCGCCAGCAGCGTGGCGAACAGCAGCAGCGACTGGCGCAGCATCTGGGTGGCGCTGGCGCTAACAAAGACGAGGCCGATGTTGAGCAGCGCGCTGCCTGTCGGTGTGGATTAGGGGGCGGGGTTTGGGTGGGTGGGGTCGCCGTGTGCCAGATCATTGGGGCGAGGGCACCAGGCGGACACGGCAGGGCTGAAAGGCGGCGAGCGGCGGCAGCTGCGGATCGGCTCGAAGCGGCGCGGCGCGGGGCAGCGCGCGCGGTGCGGCTCAGCGTGCCCCAAAACCAAACGCAGCGCGGTGCGGCGCGGCGCGGCGCGGCTTGCCTACGAGGTCGAACAGCGCGGGCAGCATGAGGTGCAGGAGCTGGCTCTCGATGGTGAACTGGCGCCAGGTCTGCATCAGGCTGGGCGCGACTGACGGGGCGTATGCGTACTGCGAGGGGGTGGGTGGGGAGGGGGGAGGTGGCCGAGGACGGTGGGCAGCTGTTGGTCGGAAACGGCTGCACCTGGTGCGATGGGCAGCACCAACATGTGAAACGCCCCCACCCCCGCACCAAACATGCTTGCATGCATGCTGCCACAGCACAGCGTTGCATGCTAGCAAAAACGCGCCAGGTGCACCCCCCACAGCGCAGCCCACCTCCTCTGCATCGAGCAGCGGCTCGTACAGGCGCGAGCTGCTGTTGGGCACCCCCCCCCTTGGCCGCATGCAGCGGACGACGTGCATCAGCAGGGCGGCCGGAAGGCACAGAGCCATGCCTGCGCGCCGCGGCGGCGGGAGAGTGGGCATGGGCGCCGGCATACTCCCTGTGCGGGTTGCAGGAAGCCGCTGAAGCGCTGCCGCTGCCCGTTTGCGCCCCACCCGATTCGCGGCTTGCTGGAGGGTTTTAGCTCACCTAGGAACATGATGAGGACAACGAACCAGGGCTTCTGGAACGCGTGGGCCACGCCGTCGCGACCGACAGACTCGGTTTGGTACGCTGCGGCGCAATGGCGGGAGTGGGGGAGGGGCAGACGTCTGCGCGGGAGTGAGCGCGTTAGGCATTCGCAGGCGCGCCGCTGCCACTGCATGCGCGCCAGAAGCGCGTGCGCACACGGCAACGCAGGCGCCCGCACGCACCGATCTTTGTGAGCGTAGCGATTGCGACGCCCGCGCAGAGCAGGCCCGTGATCGCGCCGCGCCGCGCCGCCGGCGACGGGCCCGAAGCGGGGCGCAGCGGGGCCAACGCATAGCCGTCCAGGGAGGCGTCGTCGCGCCACGCCTGGACCTGCGAGTGCGCGTGCTGCTGCAGCCGCCACTGCTGCTGCTGCCACGGCGGCTGCCACTGCTCAGACTGCATCGGCGCTGCGGTGGCGCGCCAGCACTGAGCGGCGTGCTCGGGCGGCGCCGGGCGCCGCCGCTGTAGTCGCTACAGGGCTGCGGCCCCCCGCCTGCGCCGCCCGTGCGAGACAGCGAATGGCCTCTGGACTCGGTACTGGCTGCTGCTGCTGCTGCTGAGAGTGTCGTGGCGGGCTGGGGCACCGGCCAGCTGGGTGAGTCCGGCGCCCTGTCCGCGGCCGCGCCGGTCTCAGGGTTATCGCTGAGGCACAAAGAACCTGCTGCGGCGATCTCAGGCGCTGGATTGCCCGCGCGCGAGGGAGGCGTGCCTTTGCTCGAAAAACCTGCTGGCCCGGGCCACTTGCGTATCTATTTGGAGTAGCCAAATGCGCCTGGGTGTCGTTCTGTACGTGCGGCGGGTCTCGGCGGGCCGTCGTTCCCAAGTCGTCGACAGCCGTCCACGACTGCAGCGTCGCCGCTGCCAAAGCTCACCAGCCCGGGTCTAACACCGGCTCGCAGAGTGCTGCCCGCGGCTTACAACGCAGGGAGGGGGCGCACGCGCAGACGCCGGGCGCGCTGGTCAACGGCGGCCCGCATGGCCGCTTGACCGAGGCACGCGGAACATGCAGGTGTTGGCCGAGGCAACTGTGCACAACGGCAACGCCAAGCAGGCCAGCTGTCTGGTGCGGCCCAAAGCCTTCAGCCGCGTAGATACTCTGAGAGCTTGATCGGGCCGCCGTCCCCCGTCTTTGCCGCCTTCGTCGCCCGCCCGCCGTCGCTGTCGCCGCCGCTGCTGCCGCTGCTGTCGCTGTCGCTGCCGCTGCTGTCGCTGTCGCTGCCGCTGCTGCCGCTGCTGCGGCTGCGCTTCCGCTTCTTCTTCTTGTCCTTGTCCTTGCTCCGCTTGCTCTGCAAAAATCCGAGTTTTGAGGCAGGGCCCAGGGGGGTTTAAAAGCTTGCGGACTTGGGGAACTGCAGCCGAAATGCCCGACAAGCAGGCCAAGCCCCGGGCCTGCAGGCGGCTTTTGCGCACGCAAGCCCCACGCCAACGCTCGCACGTGGAGCCAGCAGCCCCGGCGCACCTTTTTGCTCTTCTTGTCCTTGCTGCTCTTCTTCCGCTTGCTCTTATCCTTGCTTTTGTCCTTGCTCTTGCTCTTGCCTGCGAGCGGGGCAAACCGCACTTCATCGTGAGCGGCCTGCCCTCACCTGCTGCCACCCCGGTGCGCGGCAGTGCGCACAACGCCAGAGGCCCCTGCTCGCATGGCCGCTGCGCTGCGTAACCCCAGAGTGACCACCCCAGCATGCACCCCCTCCCCCCCAGCGACTCACGCTTTTTGTCAGATGACCCGCCGCCAGCCGCCGGCGCGCGCAGCCCCAGCCGCGCCGCGCGCTCCGCATCCAAAAGCGCCCGGTGCTCGCCTGCGGGGGGGATACGGCAGGTAGGGGAAAAGGGCCGGCCGGCATTGTCGGCGTTGCCCAGCCGCGGCGACACGCCTCGGCGCGCGGGAGCACCACAGGCGCCTGGTGTGTGTGCAGTGGCAGGCGCCGCCTCGGCGCCGCCTGGCCGCGCCGCGGCGGCCGCCGCTGTCGCCTCGCCTTCAGCCACGAAATGCGGCGGCCCTGCTGCCAGGCCGCCTGCCCCGACGCCCTGCCGGCCCTCTCCCAACATATGCCCCTCCCCAGCCCCGAAACACCCCCACCCCACCCCAAAAACAGTCCACTCACGCACTGCCTTGTCGCTGCCGACCAGGGCGTCCTCCTTTGCCTGCACCTCCCGCTGCTGCTTGCGGAACTCATCCCAGGTCATGCGGGTCGTCTGGTGTGTGTGTTTGGGGCGGGGTGGGGAGAAGGAAGTGGGGGGGGGTTGGGGTTCGCGCCGAATTCGTGCCAGCGGCTGACGGGGCAGGCGTCGCCACTGAGCTGGGAATGGTCAGACCCTTTCCGCACCACCACCCTCAGGCACGCAGCAGCAACATGACCCCTGGGAGAACGAAACGGGCGGGCGCAGGCCGCGCGCCGCGCGCCCGCCGACCTGCAGCGCGGCGATTCGGGCGGCGTGCCACTCTGCGGTGTGGTACGTCACGTCCGCCTCCTGGTGGGTCGTCGGCGGCGGCGGCGCGCGCTCCGTGCCGCCGGTGGCGGCGTCGTCGCCGGGCGTCGTGTAGCGCTGCGCCTGCATCGCGCGGTGCGCCGTGTTCTTGCCCATCGCGCCGCTGCTGCTGCTGCCGCTGCTTCCGGCGCCGCGCGGGTGCGGTGCCGCCCCTGGAGCTGGCCTCGCGCCGCCCGCGGCGCACAAGGGATGTTCCGGGCCCTTCCCACGGCTTTCAGCGCCGGTGCAGACCGCTGGGGGGCCCTGGAAGCAGCCGAGTGCGCGGGGGTGGGGGCGAAGCCGTGGAGGGAGGGTATTTGCGGGGCCGGTCGATGCTTGGTTTGAAGCGCACTGGGGTTGTTGTATTTTTGAACGCCGTGCCGCTGGATTTGGATCGTCCAGATCACCAGATTCAGAGAGGCACCGAGTGCAGTGCCGCCTCCAGGGCTCGTCGCAGCAGTAGGGCCGCGATCACGTCACATAAGCCAGCAGAGCGAGCGGGACCGGCCATGTATGCAGGGGGCCCGGGCGCACCGCTGCCCGCGGTCGGCGCCGCCCCCGCCGCTGCGCCACCCCAGCAGCAGCAGCAACAGCAGGTCTCCTCCGCGGCCGCGCCGCTCCCACCGCTCCCGCCGCAGCCGCCCGCGCCGTCGTGGCAGGTCTCCGCCACCGCCGATCCCGCGGCCGCGGCGCCGCCGCCGCCCGCGGCGGTCGGCCCGCTGCAGCAGTCGGCACCGCGGCAGCGGCGGCGCTGCGCCGAGGTCTGCAACGACCTGTTGGTGGCAGAGGCGGCGAGCCTCTTCACGCAGCGGCAGTACGGGCCCGCGGCGCCTGCGGCCCTGGAGGCCGTGGGCTTCAGGGTGGGGCGGCAGCTGGCGGAGCGGTGCGCTTTTTTTTTGGGGGGGGGGCTTTTGGTGGGCAAGGGCGTGACCATGCTGTGTGCATGTGCGCGTGCGCATGTGCGTGTGCGCATGTGACCTCGCGTGGTCGCGGCACACATGCCGGGGTTGCCGCAAAGGCGGCATGCAACACCCCGTGCCGCGCGCGCAGCGGCGGGCCGCAGCGCCGCGACCCCCCTGCCTGAAACGCCTGCCGCCCGCGCCTGGCGCAACCGCTTGGGGCAGCTACCGAACTCTAGCACGCCCGCCCCCGGCCCCCCACCCCCGCCTCTCCCCCGCCCCCCGTTCGCAGGTACAGCCGCGACAAGGCGCGCCTGGGGGACACCCTGGAGGTTATCAAGTTTGTCTGCAAGGACTTTTGGCAGGCGGTGTTCAGGAAGCAGGTCGACAACTTGAAGACCAACCACAGGGTGGGGTGGGGCCTGCGCTGGGGGCTGCACGGCAGCGTTTATTTGGGGGGGGGGCCAGCGGGGAGGAGCCTTTGAGGATGAGCGAGGCAGGGGGCGGTGAGCTAGCCTAGCAGGGAGCTAGGCACATGGCGCGGGCTCAACGTGTGAGCGCTGCTAACATGCCGTCCCGCCGGCGCCACGGCGCTAAACCGCCGCAAACCCGCCGCCAAAACACCCTCCCTTCAGGGCATCTTTGTGCTGCAGGACCACAGCTTCCGCTGGCTGCTGCGCCTCGCGCCGACGGCGCCGCTGGCGGACGGCGCGCGCGCCGAGGCGCAGGCGCGCGCGGCGCAGCCTTACCTGCACCTCCCCTGCGGCATCATCCGGGGTGGGCCCCTTGCTTTGTTGTCCGCGGCCCTTTGTCCTCTTCTGGCGGCCCCTTTTTTTAAACCCTGCTGCTGTCATGTGCAGCACTATCCAAGTCTCCTCACCCCGCCTCTCGCCCTGCCCCGCCCGCCGTGTCCAAACGAAGCTCGCGCTCACCCCTTGCCAAACCACGAACCGCACCGCAGGCGCGCTGACTCATTTGGGGGTCAACTGCACCGTTGAGGCAGACGCCCGCGCGCTGCCCAGCTGTGAGTGTCGCGTGCGCTGCCCAGGGCTGCGTTTGTCTGCAAACGCACCCGCGTTTGCATGCGTGCGGCCATGCATGCGTGCGGCCACGGCCGTGTGCGCGCCGAGGGCCTCGGCTCGGCATGCAGCCTGCAAGGCCCGCTCACCAGATCCGATCAGCCACAGTCCGGCTGAATGCTTCCCTTTGGGCCCGCTGCCACCGCCACCCATTACCGCAGGCTCTTTCACGATCAAGATCACCGCGTGACTGGCCGCAGTCCGGGCCGGCAGTCCGGCAGGTTCAACCTGGCAGTCCGGGCGACAGGCTCTGGCCGCCGCCCGGCCTGCTCCTGGCGCGCGCGTGCGCGCTCTGGCAGTGCAGGACAGTGCCGCAAGGCATTCAAATGCGCGCGCCCCTCTGATGCCGCCCGCTGCCATGTAAAAAACCGCGCCCCCCTCTCGATCCTCAGAACGGAGCCCCCTGCGCGCCGCCCTGAGTGTTGACCGCCCGCCTCACGCGCGCCGCCGCGGCGGCCCCCACCAGGAGCACCGCGCCGCCGCCGCCCCTGCGCGCGCCGCCGCCGCCGCCGCGTCCTCCTCCCGCCGCTCCAGCCACGCCTCCATGGCCGCCGCCGCCCTGTACTCCCCCGACGCCCACGCGTAGTCCAGTGGCGTCCGCCCAAAGTTGTTTGCCACCGCCGGGCTTGCGCCCGCGGCCAGCAGCAGCCGCACCGCCTCGGCGCGCCCGTGGCGCGCCGCCCAGTGCAGTGGCGTGTGGCCGTCCGAGTTGACCGGCGCCGGCGCGGCGCCGCGGGAGAGCAGGAGGGCGACGACGGCAGAGTGGCCCTCGCGCGCGGCCTCGTGCAGCGCCGTCGTGCCGTCGTCGTCGGGGGTGTCCGCCGGCCGCCGCGGCGCGCCGCCCCCGCCGCCGCCCCCGCCGCCGCCGCCCCCGCCGCCCCCGCCGCCGCCGCCGGCACCGCCCCTCCCGCCGCCGCCCGCCGCCGCGCCGCCGGGGCCCGCCGCGGCGGCGTCCGCCGCCTCGGGGCTGCCGCAGCCGCAGGCGCAGGCGCAGCACGCCGCCCAGCGCGGCTGGCGGGCGGCGGCCTCCAGCGCGTCGAGCACCAGGGCCGCCGTTTCGACGTCCCCCGACCGCGCCGCGAGGTGCAGCGGCCGCGCGCCGTCGACCTGCGCCGCGCCCGGCGCCGCGCCCGCGCGCAGCAGGCGGCGCGCGACGGCGGCGCGGCCGGCGGCGCAGGCGAGGATCAGCGGCGTCGCGCGGTCGGTGCCGCGGGGCGCGTCCACCTCCACGCCGCGCCGCCGCAGCTTGAGCAGCGCCGTCACCGCGGCCTCGCCACCGGCGGCGGCGGCGGCGTGGAGCAGCGTCTCGCCGGTGCTGCGGTCGCGCGCGGCGAGCGCGGCGCGGCCGGCGCGGCGGAGGAGGCGGCGGAGGCGCCGGGGGTCGGGGTCGGGCGCGCGGCAGGCCGCCCGCAGCTGCTCCTCCTCCGGCCGGCCGCCCCTGCCGCCGGCGGCGCGGCGCTTTGCACTCTGCACAGGGGGTCCTTCTCCGCTCTGCTCTGGCTGCTGTTCAACGGCAGCGGCTGGGCTGTGCCCCCTGCTCCTCCTGCTGCTGCTCCCCCTCCTGCCGCTGTGGAAGCTGCTGGCCTGGCGGCGCGCCCGCTGTTGACGACGGGCCCGACGGCGGCAGCGGTAGCCACTCCTGCAAGTGAGCAAGCCATGTAAGGTCGGCGGAAGGCGCAGCATGGCGCAAGGGCCGCTGCCCACTGCGCGACTACACGCAGCGCAGCGAGCGCCGAGCGCCGCTGCCACGCCTGCCAAGCTGGCGTGAACGAGCCCCTTGCCCGCCTGCGCTTGCCTCTTCATCCTCTTCGTCCTCGTTAGCGGTCTCAGCGCGGGCGTAGACCTTCGCTGCCCGGGGGCTCTTCATTTCCAGGTCGCGGATGGTCAAAGCCGTGCGACAAGAACGCGGGTTTTAGCAACGATTCCAAGTCTGATTTGTGTGCGTTCAATACAGTTGCGAGTGTAAGTAAAGTAGACCAGCGGCTACGCATGGGGACGTGCCGGCAGCTACCCGCTTCGAGCTCCGCCCGGCCGCCGCGACGGCGGCGGTGGCGGCGACGAACCCATCCAGTTGCTCGCATACGCAAGGCGCCCTCCCCTGGTTTACTTCTACCCCAAACCTTGTTGCAACAGCGGCTGCCTCACCCATAATAGGTTGTTTTATTTTTTTACACTGCGGCCTCATTCGCCCCACCTGCCGTGGTCCTGGCTCCTGCTGCGGCGCTCGCGCCGCCGCTCGCGGCTGCGGCTGCGGCGCTCACGGCTGCGGCTGCGGCGCTCGCGGCGCCGTTCGCGGCTGCGGCTGCGGCTGGAGCGCCGCCGATCACTGGCATTGTGGCCGTGGCGGTCCCGGCTGCGGCTCCGGCTGCGGCGCTCACGCCCGCGGTCACGGCTGCGGCTACGCCGCTCGCGCCTGCGCTCCCGGCTGCGGCTGCGGCTGGAGTGCCGGCGCCGCTTGTCGCGGCTGCGGCTGCGGTCCTTGCGCCTGCTGCCGCTCCTGCTCCTGCTGCGGCGCCCACGGCTCCCGCTGCGCCGGCTGCTGCTGCGGCGCCGCAGCTCGTCCGCTCCACGGCCGCCGCCGCCGCCCCCTGACGGAGACAGCGCACCGCTGCCGCGCCGCTGCGGCGCCGCGGCGTCCTCGCCGGCCGGCGCGGTGTCCACGCGCGGCGGGGCGGCGGGCGCGGCGGCGGCGGGGGGCTGCTGCGCGCCGTCGGGCCCCTCAGCACCCGGGCCAGCGGGCAAGGGCGGCCTTGCAGCCAGACCGGCGCCGCTGGCTGCCGCTTGCGCCTGCAGCTGCTGCCTACTCTCCTGGTGTCCCTCGGGCTGCTGCGGGGCCGGCTGCGGCTGCTGCTGCTGTGGGGCCGGCTGCTGCTGTGGGGCCGGCTGCGGCTGCTGCGGCGATTGGCTCCCCGGCGCCGGCGCGTGGCCCTCCAGCTGCTGCCGCTCCTGCTGCGTCGCGACGTCGCCCCGCGCCACCCTGACCAGCCTGCCGGTCGCCATGACGCTGTAGGCGCCGCCGCCGAGGATGGACACGACTTTGCCGGGCACGCGGCGGCCGTCGCGCTCGAGCCACACGCTGGCGGGGGGAGGGGGGCGTGGGGGGCGTGCGTGGGCCGCTGGTTCAGCCCATTGGGCGTGGGCGTGTGCGTGTGCTCCTGCGGTGAGCTCGTCACGAGTCCCTCAGGCCAAGTCCGAGCCTCAGAAAAGCAAGCCCCATTGTTAACAAAGCCACTCACAGCTGCCCGGGTATCAGGTCGGCGTCGGCGTCGCCGTTTGCAGCGCGCGCCTCGTGGCGCGGCGCAGCAGCGGCGGGCGGCGCGGGCCCGGCTGCTGCCTGGTGACCGTTGGCCTGCTGGCCCGCTTCGGCCCCAGCCCCCCGCCTGGCGACGTCTGCCTCCGCCTCCTCCTCCTCCTCCTCCTCCTCCTCCTCCTCCTGCTGCGGCTGCTGCTGCTGCTGCTGCTGCTGCTGCTGCTCTGGCACACGCCCAGCTCCGCCCTCTGCCGCCGCGCCGCCATCATCTGACCCCCCTTCCTCATCATCAGAGCCGTAGCCGACCAGCGGCGCCGCCGCAGCCTCGGGGTCGACGCGCACGCGCGCCTCCGGCGCCACGCACGGCGGCGGCTGGGCCTCGGCGGCGCTGGCGCCGGCGCCGTTGCCGGCGCCGCTGGCCTCCCGGTACACCTCCTTTGCCACCTCGACTGCGGCGGGGAGGCGGGGCAGAGTGACGCAAGGCGGCATAGTTTGCGACTAATCAAAACGAGCGCCCAAAAGGTTGCCCGACCAAGCCCAAGCGGGAAGGGCGGGCACCCAAGCCCAGGCAGACGCTCCCCACTGCAAAACACCGACGTCGTGTTGCGCCGGGCCACTCACTGAAAAGGGCGTCCGTCACCTCAACCAGGATGGCGGTGAGGCTGGCTTTGATCTCCCGATCCACGATCCGCTTGCGCGCCGCCTCGAACGCCGCCTCGTCCACGCCGCCGCGCCCGTCGCCGACGTCGTCGCCGAGGCCGCCCCAGCGAGACCCGCCGCCGCCGCTGCTGCCGCGGCGCAGCGCGGCGCCGCCCGCGTCCGCGGCGCCCGTTTCCCCCCGGGCGCCGGCGCCGGCGTCGGCGTCGTCGCCGCCGCGCTCCTTGGCGGTGGCGGACACGGCGCGCTTGGCCATCTCCTCCCGCAGCCACGAAGGGATGGCGGGCTTTTTGGCCGCCGCCGGCTGGCCCGCCGCGGCCCAGTCCTCCGCGCCGTGCGCGGCCGCGCCGCCGCCCCACTGAGCCGCGCCGTGCGGGGGCATGCCGGCCCCCCAGTCGCCGCCATGGGGGGGCATGCCGGCCCCCCACTGCGGGGGCATGCTGTGAAAGTGGTGGGGCGCCGCCGCCGGGTCAAACTGCTGCATGGGGTGGACGCCGCCCATCCCCGGCCCCGGCATCATGGGGTGCGGCGACTGCATGGGCGCCGCATGCGGCGACTGCAGCGGCATCTGAGGGGCGGGCCCCGGCGGCGGGGCCAGGCCGAGCTGCCCGCCCGCCCGCGCGCCGGGGAGGAAGCCCTGCTGCTGCTGCTGCTGCTGCTGCTGCTGCTGCTGCTGCTGCTGCTGCTGCTGCTGCTGCTGCTGCTGCTGCTGCTGCTGCTGCGGCTGCATCATCACCATCTGCATCTGCGGCTGTTGCTGCATCATCTGCATCTGCGGCTGTTGCTGCATCATCTGCATCTGCGGCTGTTGCTGCATCATCCCCATCTGCATCTGCTGGGCCGCCAGGAACTGCATCTGCATCTGCATTTGGGCCTGCCACTGCAGGCACGCCTCCCACTGCTGCAAGTACGCCTGCTGCTGCTCTGCGCTCATCTGCATGTAAGCTGCCTCGTCCAGGGCGTGCGGCTGGGCCTGCATGGCCGCCGCGCCGCCGCCCTGGGCCGGGGGCGGCGCCGCTGCGCCCGGCGCGCGACCGTCGCCCGCGTGGGCTGGCGGCGGCGGCGGCGGCGGGGGTGGCGGCGCGGGAGGGGGCGGGCCGGGCGGCAGCGGCGGCAGCGGCTCCTCCTCCATCGCCGTGTCCTCCATCGCGTCCAAGGACGGTGCTGGTTCGCTGGGTGCTAGTGCATCGTCGAGACTCTGGAAGGTGATCTGCCCTGAGCGGCGAGAGCTAGCCGCGGACCGGGTAAAACCCCGCTGGATGATGATCGGTGGGTTTCGTCTGTGGCTGTGCTCAGAGAGCGTGCGCACGCGGCTCTTTGAGCGCGCGGCGCCGCGCGCTCAATTCCGCGAGCAGCTGCTGCGCGCTGGGCTGCGCCGCCGCTCGGGCTCGCTCGATCAATGATCAGCCCGTTTGCTGCTTTGGCGGGCGCCGCGCGCGGGCGGACAAGGTATGAGCCTGACGCCTTACACATTGGCCTGTGTCTAATCAGGCCGTCGGTTGGGAGGAAGAGGAAAGTTGAGCAGGAGTTTGGACTGTGCGCCGCGGCCGATGTGCGGTGCCCACTGGCCCTTTCACGGGCAAACAACAGCATCACACGTGTTTTATGTCCAAAGCGTGTACGCGTGTGTGCGTGGGGGGTTCTTGTGCTCCGCCAGAAGCCTGGGTCTCAGCGCCGTGGGCAGCGCGCCGCCACGGGGCGTGCCGGCGCCTGGAGGGCGCTTTTGCACCGCCGGGGCCGGCCCGTTATGGACGGCGCAGCCGCCCACGTGCTCTGTGTTGGAATGTGCTTGTGCAGCAGCAATGACAGCGTCATGAGGTAAAGGGTGGGGCAAGTGCTGTGGCGCGGCGCGTGCTCTGGGCGCCGCGGCATCCGCAAAGGAGCCTAACTAAGGGGGGGATCTAAAGTGGCCGCACGCGCTCGCCACTGCCTACTGGGGGCATGTCATCTGACTGTGCCTGTGCGTCACTTGGTCAAAAGTCGGGGGTGGGCCGATGCCGGGGGCTGACCAGTCAAAGGTCTGGGGAGCCGGTCAAAGGCCCGCATGGCTCGCGGCATGCCCGGCAGGCCCAACTGACCTCAAAGGCCTGAGGGGGCATGGCCGGTGGTCAAACTAAGGCTGGAGGTCAGGGCTAACGGGCGGGGCGCGGGGTCATCTAGGGTGCATTGTTGGGCGGCGTTGTGTGGGGGCCGGGAGCACGTGGAGGGGGTCAGTGCTGTGAGCGCTGGTGGCTGGAGCTCTCCGCACGAAGGGCAAGGCGGGCGCAACGGTTGGGGTTGGCCGGGCCAGGTGCCCACGAGCGCCAAGGAATGCTACGCTGCCGGGCGGGCAGCGGGTGGGGTGGTTGGGAGGGTGCGTGGGTGGCGGCCGCAAGTGAAGTGGGTGAGCGTGCCTAAAGAGGAGCCTTGAAAGAGTCGAAAACGCAAGTGATGGGGGCTGCTGCACAGAGCTGTACAAACGTGGGGCAGCGGCTGTCACATGCGCACAAAGCCAAACAGGTCTGCGTCCTCTTGGCTGCTGCCGCCAAACAGTGCTGCGTGCACGTCGGCGCCCAAAAGGGATGCGAAGTCGCCGTCCATGTCCACCGGCGATGCAAATCCGGCGACGGCAGCGGCGGCGGCGCCGCGCACGCACGGCGGCGGCGAGGCCAGCTGGGCTGGGGCGAGATCGGGTTGAGCTGATGGCAGGCGTCGCTGCTGCTGCTGAATGGCCTGCTGCTGCATGGCCTGCTGCTGCATGGGCTGCTGCTGCGTGGCCTGCTGCTGCATGGGCTGCTGCTGCGTGGACTGCTGCTGCACATGCTGCTGCTCTTCCTGCTGTGTAGCTGCCTGCTGCTGCATGTGGCTGTGGGGGCCGGCCGCCGGCTGCGCCGCCGCTGGCTGCGTGCAGCTGCCACACGCCACCGGCGGCAGCGGCAGCGGCGGCGGCGCCGCGGGCGGCAGCGAGAGCGCGGAGACCTGCAGCCCCTGCGCCGCCGCCTGCCGCCGCAGCGCGACCACGAGCGCCCGCAGTTCGCGCTGGGCGGCCTCCTGCCGCTCGACCTGCGCCCGCAGCGCCGCCGCCGCCGCGGCCGCGGCCTGGGCGGCGGCGGCCGCCTCACGCGCGCGCGCCGACTCCCGGTCGAGGCGCTGCTGCAGCGAGGCCACCTGCTCCGCGAGCCCCGCGGCCTGGGCCTCCAGATCGTGCACGTGCTGCAGCCGCTTCATGCGCGAGCGCTGGGCGGATTGCCGGTTGGCGAGGATCCGGGCCGCGCGGCGCGGGTCCAAGCTCGCGGTGTCGAACGCGTTGGAGCGCGTGCGCGTGGGGGGGCCCTCGTCGGTGTCGTCGGCGCCGTCGGCGCTGGCGGTGCTGGCGCGCGCCGCGCGGGCGCGGGCGCTGCGCAGCGGCTGGCGCGGGGGGCGCGGCTGCTGGGACGGGGCGTCGGCGGTCTCCACCTGCATAGGGGAAGGGGGCGCGAGGGGGTGAGCGGCGCGGCACGCGGTGTTGCATGCCGGCGGGGCCAAACCCGGCGAAGCAACCTGCACATGCGGCTCAATGAGTGTGAGACTCCTTGCCCCGCGTGCGGCATGCGCGCACCTTGACGCAGGCCGCTGTCGCCGCCGTTGTTAGCGGGGCGCCGGCCTCCAGCGCGGCTGCGCCAGGGGGCAGCCCAGCGACCGGGGACGCCATGACCGCGGGGATAAAAGCGTGCCAGGGGAACTCCTGGGCCGCGCTGCTCTGCGTCCCCAGGTCGGGCTGGGACGGCGCGGAGCCGAACATCCCCACCATCCCCGCCAGATCGCTGCTAGGCAGCGCGACCGGGCCCATGGCGCCTTTAATCGACCCTCCAGAGTATTTATCATCTACCGGAGCGGCCACAGGCCCCGCCAGAGCCCCGAGCGGAGGCGCGGGGCCCGCGCGCCACATTTTCATGCGCTTTCAACTCGGCGGGGGCTGGAGCCAGCGGGCGTGGCGGGAGCCTGTGGAAAAACCACCTTTCAGCACTATCGAACCCAATAATAGGAGCCGGGCCGCATAAGGGGCGACGGCGGCGGACTGCGCCCGAGCGTCGATCAGTCGTGCGGGCCCGCCGCCACAACCCTAACCTGATGGATCTGGTTGACCGTTACTTAGTGTGCTGCAGTGCTGGTTGCTGATGTGTGTGTGGGCCAGCTGGGTGCACCTGCCAGCAGCTCTGAAGTCTGAACGTGTCCCAGCTCCCCCAACTCTTCTCCCCATCCTGACTTCCCCACTCTCAGGCAAGCAGGCCCAGCACACGGCTGCTCATCCAGTCGCCCCCCACCACCCAACCCCGCCGGGCAGCCGCCCCCTGCTGCTCAGTTCGAGCTCATTACAAGACGCGGCGCCGCCAGAGCGGCGGCGGCCGGCCGGCCAAATCGCCCCCGCCGCGCCGCGCCGCCCGGCGCGCCGCCGCGCGCGGGCAAAAGTGGACTCCAGGCGCGCGCGCGCGCCGCCGAGGGCCGGCTCACGCCGACTTGGGCTTGGCCACGTCACCGACCACCTTGCTCTTGTCCTCGTCGAGCTCCGACAGCGCCTTGACGCCGTAGGCCAGCTTCCGCGGCACCGCCGCCACGCCGACCGCGATCTTCTGCGCCGGCTGCTTGAGCAGGCGCGCGATGGTGGCGAGCAGCTGCTTCTTGTTGGGCAGGTTCTCGCAGCGCTTGAACTCGGCGGGGGTGAGGTACTTGTTGTCCATGACCACGCACGTCAGCTCGGTGGGGGCCTTGACCTGGGGTTGGGTGGGCGGGCGGGTGGGTGGGCGGTTGTTGATTCGAACTTGGCAAGTCACGCGCATTTGCTGTCCCGCCTGACATGCGGCGGCGCTTCCGAGCTTGGCGCGCGCCGGAGCTGGCTTGATCGCCGAAGGGGGCGCGGGAGGGCGGGAGGCGGGGCTGACACGGCCCACAGCGGGCCCAAACGCGCCCCTCGCGCGCCGCGCGGCCGGAATGCCCGCCCCACCTCGGCGCCCTTGGGGGCGGCCGCCTTGGCCTCCTTCTCCAGGGTGCTGATAAAGCCGTTGAAGTACTTGACCGCGTCGGCGATGTCGTCCTCGTGGACGAACACCCACGCGTTCTCACCCTGGGGGTGGTTTGGGGTGTGCGGTGTTTTGTGGGCGCCGAAGGGGTGCGTCAGGCACGGACGCGCGGGGTGTGCAAGCCAGCTGCGCCGCCCCGCCCCGCCCTCGCCCCCACTACGCCCGCCACGCCTGTGAGCATCCACGCAGGCCCCTGCTGCTGCGCGCGAGCCCCCGCGCTGCACGCAAGCCCCCCCCCCCCCCGCGCCCCTCACCGTGCAGCCCTTCTCCACCAGGGTGCTCCAGCCCTCCACGTTCTCGCAGGCCACGCGCATGAGGCTGTTCTTAGTCACCATGACCTGGGACTTCTCGGGCAGGCCCTTGCGGAACCGCTGGACCGTGGGCACCTGGAGGGGGCGGGGAGGCGGGGCGCGGCGCGGCGGGGCGGTCGGCTCGCCGGCGCAGTCGCGGAGGGAGGGGGCTCTCAACGGTGCGCCGGCCCCGCTGCGCTGGGCGCGACGGGGGCGGCGGGCGCGCTGGCGCTGGTTCTGTGCCGCTATCGGAGCGCTGGCGCTGCCGCTGCTCCTGCCGCTGCTGCTGGTGCGCCTGTTGCTGGTTCCCTGCCTGCGCCAGCCACTTCTGCTGCTGCTGCTGCTTCTGCTGCTGCGAGGCTTGGGCTGCACCGTGCAGCACAGCCCTGGCGGTCCGTGCCCAAGCGCCCTGCCCGCAGCCCTGCCGGCGGCTCTGTACCACCCCTGCTGCTGTCCCGCGCGGCGTCGGGCCGCGCGCCGCCCCGCTTGCGCCGCTGCGCAACGAGCGGCGGCAGGGGCGCCGCTGCCGTCGCCGCGCCGAACGCGCCGCGCGCCTGGCCATTGGCCGCCCCGCCGATCGCCCCGACCCCCTACGAGACCCCCGAGCTCACGTTCAGGCCCTTGAAGCGCATGCCGAACACGACGACGCTGTTCTCCAGCTTCTCCTTCAGGTCCGCCACAATCACCTCCTTCTGCTTCCGCGTGAGCGCATTGCACACCTGCGATACGAATCGTGCGAGTGCGATGGGCGCGGCGCGGGGTCGTGCTGGCCCAGGGGCGCGGCGCGGGCCCTGCAGCAGCCACCACCCACACCCCCGCCTGCTGCCCGCTGCCGGCTCCCACCTGGAGCGAGCCCCGGGCGGGGCGGCTGCTGCTGAAGGCCTTGGGCCTCGCGCTGCTGCTGCTGACGGCCAATTGCCGGCCGCTGGCGTGCTGCAGCATTGGTGCGGCCCGCTGCTGAGGCGCCTGACCAATGGCCTATGCAGGGACGACGAGGCGGTCGACACGAAACGCGTACAGGAGGGCGGGCGGGACAGGGGACCAGCTTTAGGGGCGCCGGGGGGAGTGGCTGCTGGGATCGCGCTGCCGTGTCACGGCCTCCCGCTTTTCTTCCTGTCGAGCAGAGCCGTGGAAGGTGCCGTTTGTGCGTTTGTTTTCGACGCCGCGGTGCCAGGGGCGGTGCGCTGCCGCCGCCTTCGAACCCGCGCCCGCCGGTCTGCGCTGCGGGCCCGGCGCCGGGCGGGCCGCCCAGCGCCCCGTCAGTGCGCCGCGGCGCCGTTGCCAACCAACAACGTTTTCTTTACAACACGCGGTTGCGGCGTCTTTTGCGGCGCGAAGTCTGCGCTCTCTCTGTAGGGCGCTGCCAGGAGTGGGCGGGGGTGGGGCGCGCCCCCCGGCGCGCGCGATGGATGCAGAGTGTCGGGGGGATGGCCGCGGCGCGCGTGGTGCGTGGGTGCGAGGGGACACTGCGGTCGGTCAGGTATGGCGCGGGTCCGCCCCACACGCACCACACACACGCACACATGCGGGGGAGGGTGCGGTTTGCGTGCAGGCGGTGGGTGGCGCGCGCGCGCGAGCGCGGGCAGACAGTACAGGGAGGGCCCCCGCAAAGGGGACGGCGGGAGGGAGGGCGCGCAAGCGGCGCCAAACGTCGCCAAAGGGACAGGCGGGGCGCCCTCTCATCACATGCGCGCTGTCGCGCGCTCAAACGCCCGCCGGGCGTCGAGAATGCTGCGGCTACTGCCGACGGTGCCTCCACGCGCGCGGGCCCGCTGGGCGGCGGGCCGGCGTTTGGGGCGCGGCGGCGGGAGGCGGTGGGGGAGCCCCCCACCCCCCCCCCCCGCGCGCGCACCGCGGCGCGGCGGCGGCCGGCCTGACATCGCACGGCCGCGGCGGCGCCGCGCGCGCGCGGGCTCGGGGGGGCTGCCCGGTCTCGCCCCGGCCCGCCGCTCACCGCAGCGAGCCCTCGAGCAGCACGTCGACCTGCGGTTGGGGCGCGGCGCGGGGGTCGGCGATTCCGGCGTCCGCGCTCCGGGCTCGGCAGCAGCCTGCGCGCCGGCCGGCCTGGCCCACGCGCCCCTCAAAGCGCGCGCCGCAACAGCGGGGAGCGCGCCCGGCAGGGCATCCGTGGTGCTGCACGGCCCCCCATCCCCTCCCCGCACCCCCCCTGCAGACCCCCAGCGCCACCCGGGGCCCAAACCGCCCCCCCACCATGCTGTACACGCGCTGCTTCGCGCCCTCTGTCCTCTTCTTGGCCAGGAACAGCACCGCGTCCACCGTGCCCTCCGCGTAGATGGTGCGCTCCACCACGTTGTGCTTGAAAACAAACTGCGAGGGGCGCGGCGGTTTGGGGCCGGGGGCGGGTTTTGCTGCGGGGCCGCCGGGGCAAGGGGCGGGCGGGCGAGCCCCAGGCGGCGCAAGCGCGGGGTCGTGCGGAGGGCGGTAGCAAAAGCACTCTGGCTGGGCTGCGCCCCCGTGCACCATTGTGCAGCTCCACGCCCCCCCTGTGCACACCCCTGCGCCCCCATGCGTTTCCCGCGCCCATCCCCCGCCCCCCGGCGCGCGCGCCCCGCACCTCGACGGATCCGTCCGGGCTGGTGAGTGTGTATGTGTGGAACGCGTGGCCGTCCAGGTGCTCCTCGGGCACCGCCATGCGCAGCTGGCCCTCGCGGTCGCGCACCTTGACTATGTCAGACTGGGGGACGGGGGCGGGGTGGGGGGGCGGGGTTGAAATGCAGAGGCGGGGGGAGGAAGGGAGGGCGGTGGCGAGGCAAAGGTTGGAGGGGGCGGAAGGGGAGGGGATGGGGGGAGCTGGCGGTGGCAGGAGCACCTGCCGTTGCCCATTGCTCATGTTTGTGGGCCAGCGGCGCGAGTCGGGTGCGTGCAGGCGCGCGCGCCAGCACCGCCTCCCCCCCCCGAAGCGCCCCCCCTCCCCCGCCCGCTCACGTCCTTGAACTCCGCCACGCCCATCCGCTTGAGCGACCCCACCACCGCCTTGGCCGTGCCGCTGACGTCGGGCTTGCCGCGCCGGTGGCTCTCCACCGCGCGCAGCTTGTAGCCGGAGAACACGCCCGGGAAGGAGTCGGCCATCATGTCCATCATGGCCTGGAAAGCCACCACCTGGGGGCGGGGGCGGGGGAGGGGGGAGGGGGCTTTCAGAGTGGAAAACGAGTCTAGATCTCGCCATTTTGAATCCTGGCTGTGGCGGCGCGCGCGCAGGCAGCGCGGATTTCGGTAGGGCGCGGGCCGCCGGCGCCACGCCAGGCGCCGCACGGCCCCCGGCAACTGGGCGCTGGGTATGGCCCCGGTTCATGGTCCAAAGCCTACGAGGCCCGCTTTCAACGCCGCAGGGGGTATACAGATGCCGGCCCGCACCCAAGGCCGCCGCGCGCGCCGGCCGCCGCGCGCGCACCTGCTTGCCCATCTGCGGCGCAACCACGGCGTACACGCCCGCCGCCTGCGCCGCGTCGACGACCTTCTCCCTGTCGCCGCCGGTGGTGCCCATCACAAACGGCACGCCGTTGCGGGCGTAGAACTCCGCATTGTCTGGAAAGCGAGGGCGGGATGGCGCCAGGGGGGCAGGCGGCAGAGGGTAAGCGCCGACGCGGCTCGCCCGCGGCACGCGCGGCGCAGCGCTGCTGCTGGAGAATCCCCGCATGCGCTCGCCGCACCACGCGCGCACGCGAGCGCACGCGCATGTGCGCGCAGCCATGCGCGCGCTCGCAGCCGTGCGCGCATGCGCCCCTCTCACCGTTGACGCAGTTTGGCAGGGTGTAGTCCACCACGATCAGCCCGGGGTAGCGCTCCTTGACCCTGTCCATGGCCTCCTGGCGCCGCTCCTTGCCCACGAGCTCGACGGGCACGCCAGAGACGCCGATGTTGGAGACGGCCACGCCGGCGGAGTAGCCGGTGAGGGTGAAGGGCACGAGCTGCAGGCCCGCGCGCACCATGGCCTCGGCGGCGGCGTGGCCCATCTGCGCGGGCGGTATCGGGGGGGGCGGGGGCGGCGGGGGTCGGCGGGCCGGCGCGGTGGGGACGCGGGCAGCGCGCCGCGCGCCGTGGCGCGCTGCATGGATGGGGCGCTCGCGCGAGCGCATCCCCGCGGCGGATACCGCGCCGCCGCGCACCCGGCCGGTGCAGCTGTTGATCATCACGGGCGGCCGCAGCCCTGGCGCGAGGCCCGCTGCGGCCGCGGCCGCGGCCGCGGCGGCGTCGACGGCGAGCGCGGCGGGCGGGCCCGGCCGGGCGCGGCGGGGCGGGCGCAGCGGCGGAGCGGCCGCGCGTCGCGGCCCCGCCGCCGCCGCGCCCCTGCTCGCCCACAGCTGCTGCTGCTGACCCCTACATGCCGCCGTGCGCATCGCAGACGCTATAAGGCTGCGCAGGGCCCGGCGTGGGAAGGCTGTGTGCGGACGGGGTGGGTTGGGCCCCTGCGCAGGCGGGCGGGCCTTGGGGGGCGATCGGATTGGTCGGGGAGGGGGGTTGCAACGCGTTTGTGGGCCGCACGCCGCGATCGGGGAGGGCCTGTACTCCCTGCACACACCCCAAGTGTGCCCGCCCCGCGGCCCCGCGCGGTCCCCGATCGTCAAGGGTGGCCTGCCGGCGATACAAAGCACACAAAAGGGAAACTCCCGGACGCCCGGGGCCCCCCAAAAAACGGGGCCGCTCCCCCCAGCCTGCCTGGACCTGCGTCGCCCCTGCGGTGCAATTCCAAACCGCTGCAGGGATTGCCCGTCGCGCTCGCGCAGCCGGAGCGCTCATAGAGCGGTGGAGGCGGGCCCGCGTGGACGGGTCCCTAGTGCTGCCGGGCGCCCCACGGGCCCCCAGCGCCCGCGCCGGGCGTGACAGGCGCTCTTTCAGTGCGTGAGTCCCTCGCCGCGCGTTACGAGGGCCGCAGTGGGGCTGCGCAGCGGCTGGGGGGCCGGGGTTGGTTGGCTTGGATCCCAGCAGCAGCAGCGCAGGGGCCGGCGGGGCCGGCGGCCGCTTTCCGGGGGCGGGATTGGGACGGGCGGCGGGGCGCGGGACGCGGGCGCGGCGCGGCGCGGCGCCGCCCGCCCCGCGCGCCGCTGCCGCTGCCGCGCGCGCGCGGGCGCCTCGCGGCGCGCCCCGACCGCCGCCGCGACCCCCCACCACCCCCCACACCGCAGCCGTGCGGCTCCGGCGCGATGACGGCCGGTGGCGAGCCCCACACGGTCATCCACACGATCGGCAGCCGCGTGTGGCTGCGCGACGAGGCGGAGGGATGGGTGCGCGGCGAGGTGGTCAAGCTGGACGGCGGCCACATCACCGTGCAGCTGGAGGACAGCAACCAGCAGCGCCGCGTGCCGCAGGAGGACGCGCCGCTGCAGAACAACGACACGCGCGGCGTCGAGGTGCGCGCGGCGGCGGGGCATGGCGCAAGCGCGGCGGCGGCGGGCCGGGACGGCTGCGCGCCAATGCTACGCGCATGCGGCGCGGACCGA
The DNA here is from genome assembly GCA_003203535.1 of Raphidocelis subcapitata. NCBI lineage: Eukaryota > Viridiplantae > Chlorophyta > Chlorophyceae > Sphaeropleales > Selenastraceae > Raphidocelis > Raphidocelis subcapitata. Next base: position 517,436 of record BDRX01000002.1, read on the forward strand.
ACGCCGCGCACGCGACCGCGGCTCGAACCAAACGCCCCCGCGCCGCAGGACATGACGGCGCTGTCCTACCTCCACGAGCCCGGCGTGCTGTGGAACCTGCGCCAGCGGTTCTCCTTTGACGAGATCTACACCTACACGGGGTCGATCCTCATCGCGGTCAACCCCTTTGCGCCGCTGCCCCACATCTACGGCACCCACATGATGGACCAGTACCGGTGGGGGGGTGGGGTGGAGGGGAAAGGGGGGAGTCAGCAGGGTGTGTTTACGCAGCCGGCGCGGCGGCGGCGGCGGCGGCGGCGGCGGCGGCTGCGCGAGAGGGCCGGCGGAGGCCGCAACGGGGGGCCGCGACCGGAGAAACAAACCGTGCGCCCGCCGCGCCGTTCGGCCCCTCCCCCCCCCAAACCCCGCAGCGGCGCCGACCTGGGCGACCTGTCGCCCCACGTGTATGCGATCGCGGACGCGGCGTACAAGCAGATGCGCAAGGAGAACTGCGGGCAGGCGATCCTGGTTTCTGGCGAGTCGGGCGCGGGCAAGACCGAGACCAGCAAGCTGATCATGAAGTACCTCGCGTACATGGGGGGCTACATGGAGGCCAACACACGGCGGCGCAGCAGCACGGGCGGCAGCAGGCGCGCGGGAGGGGGGCGGGCGGGGGCCGGGCGGGCGGGAGGCGTCCCAGGGGCGTGCGGGGGCGGCTGGCGTGGAGCAGCGGCGCGCAGAGGAGGGGCTAGGGGGGAGGCTTGCTGCAGCCGGAGCGGCGGGCTGGATTGGTCGGCGGTCGCAGCTGCAGGGCGCGCGTTTAGCTGCGCCAGCGCTGACGCGCGCGCGGCCGCCGCCACTCCCCGCCTTTGGCCCCGCAGGAGCGTGGAGGAGCAGGTGCTCGAGTCCAACCCGCTGCTGGAGGCGTTTGGCAACGCCAAGACCGTGCGCAACAACAACTCCTCGCGGTGCGCTTTGCGTGGGGGCGGGGGCGGGCGGGCGGGGGGCTGGCTGCGGCGCCGCAGCGGCACACCGGCACGCTGGGAGTTCCGTCGGCGCAGCCAAAGCAGGGGCCTGCAGTTGTCGACTCGACAAACCTTGGGCGAATGAGTAATGACCCGCCTGTCGTTCAAACCGCCGGCCCCCCCCAGGTTTGGCAAGTACGTCGAGATCAACTTCAACGGCGACGGCGCCATCAGCGGCGCCTCCATCCGCACCTACCTGCTGGAGCGGTCGCGCGTGGTGTCGGTGAACAACCCGGAGCGCTCCTACCACATCTTCTACCAGGTGGGCGCGGTTTAGTCGTCGGGGGCGGTGGGCGGGGGAGGGGGGGAGTGCGGGGTTGAGTCGTCGGGGGGGGGGGTGGGCGGGGGAGGGGGAAGGGGGCGGTTTGGGGGGCAGGAGGGGGAGTGCCGAAAGGTGTGGTGCTCAAAGGTTTTGGGAGGGAGGGGGGCCTCGCAGCGGGGCGGCCGGGCCCAGCTTGGCGGGAGCGTTGGTGGGACCGCGCCTCTGCGCGCTTGCAGCTGGCGAAGCGGCGTTCGTTTGGGAGCTGCCGGGCTTTCTCTTCTGTGCGCAGACCGCCCCGCCCGGCGCGCCGCTGAACCCCACTCTCCCCTCCCGCCGCCCCGCAGCTGTGCGACGGCGCGAGCGAGGAGGAGCGCAAGCGGTGGCGCCTGCGGCCCGCCAACGAGTACCACTACCTCAACCAGTCCACCTGCTTCGAGATCCCCGGGGATTCGAACGCGGAGGAGTACCAGGTGCGTCGCGCGCAGGGGGGGGGGGCGGCTTGACTCGAGCGCACCGGGAGGGCCGAGGCCGCCGCGTCCGCGGCTGCTTGTCGCAGCCGCCGGCGTCTGTGTGCGGTTGACGCGGCCGCGCACCCCGCCCCCTCGCCCCCAATATCACCCCTCCCTTCACCTCCCCTCCAAAACGCACCCCCCCAGCGCACCGTGACCGCCATGGCCAAGGTCGGCATCCCCCCCGAGCAGCGGGAGGCCGTGCTGGCCTGCGTCGCCGCCGTGCTGCACCTCGGAAACGTCCAGTTCGCGGAGGGGCGGGACGCGGACAGCAGCATGATAAAGCCGGGGGGCGCGGCGGAGGAGGCGCTCGCGGCGGCGGGTGGGTTGCGCTGCGCCTGCTCGCGTGGGGCGCGTGCGGCGGCGCGCTCGCCCGTGCGGCGCCCGCCGGCCGGCTTTTCCTTTGCGCGTGGCCGCGCGCTGTTTGGCCTGGTAGCCCCTGACGCACGCCTGCGCGCCGCAATGCAACCACCCGGCGGCCCCGGACTGCCCTCCCCCCCCCGCCGAGGCGCCGGCCCCCGCCCAACCGCAACCCCTCCCCCATCCCCACCCCCCGCAGCCGAGATGCTGGGCGTCCCCCGCGACGGCCTCGCGCACGCGCTGACCACGCGCACGCGCCAGACGCCCGAGGGGCCCATCATCAGCCCGCTCAGCGTGCGCGCCGCGACGGAGACGCGCGACTCGCTGGCCAAGGTGGGCCGGGCGCGCGCGCGCGGCCGCCGAGGGGCGGGGCGGCCTTTCCCGGCGTCGGCCTGCGTTGCGCGGCGGCCGTCGTGTGGGGGGCTCTGGGCTGCTAGGCTCAGATCGACCTTGTGCTTCGAGGGACTGCAGGGTTGCCGACGAGCTCCCCCCCCCCCCCCCCAAAAAAAACGCCCCCCCCCAGCGTGGCTGAGGAGATGATGCTCTACCTCGGGGCCAGCATCGGCTACTTCCAGGCGCGCCTTTATCTGGCTGGGGGGGGGGGGTCTGTGGGATTCGGGCGGGCCGAAAGGCGCTGTTTGGGTGCATGGAAAGCGTAATGCTGGCACCTGTTGAAGCAACCAAATCAAGCCAGCCCAGCCCAAACAAAACAAAACAAAACAAAACCAAACAAAACCAAACAAAACCAAACAAATGAAAAACCCACAAAAACACAAACCCCCACAAAACCAACCGCAGGGCGACACCACCAAGCTGGTGGACGACATCGGCGCGCTGCGCCCCACCATGTTCATCGGCGTGCCCCGCATATTCGACCGCATCTACGGGGGGGTGACCGCGCAGATAGAGAAAGCGGGTGGGTGGTGTTTGCGGTGCCGTGGGCGGTTTTTTAAGGGCCAAGGGCGGTTTTTTTAAGGGCCAAGGGCGCTCTGTTGGGGACGTGCCAGGCCCCTCAACAAGTGCCCCCTCCACAAACGCCCGCAAACACCCCCGCCCCTACCCCCGCCCCCACCCCAGGCGGCGCCAAGAAGCTCCTCTTCAACTGGGGCAAGGCCCGCAAGCTGCACTTTCTGAAGGAGGGGTTCAAGCAGGACGGCGCCTCCCCCTTCTTCGACAAGCTCGTGTTCAGCAAGGTGGGGAAGGCTCAAAGCCGCTCGCCGGCGGTGTTCCTCTTGCTTTTTTTCAGGGCTCTCTCTTCAGGGCTGAGGGCCCCTTATAAGGAGGCCTTGGGCGGTGTGTTGCTCGGCCAACGCTGCCGACCAGCGGTTTTGCACCAAACAGATCCAAAAAGCCCCCCAACGACCCACCCCAACCACTCCATTCACAGGTCAAGGCGCGGCTGGGCGGGCGCGTGCGGCTGATCGTCAGCGGCGGCGCTCCCCTCGCGCCCCACGTGGAGGAGTTCCTGCGGGTGGCCATGTGCGCGCCCGTGGCGCAGGTGGGGGGCTGGTTTAGGGTTTAGGGTTTAGGGGTGGGGCTGCGGGTGGCCGTGTGCGCGCCCGTGGCGCAAGTGCATGCGGGAGGGCAACCCCCAAAACCTTGAGCTGGCGGCCGTGGATTTGGCTCTCCTCCCCAGCACCCACCCACCTCAAAACAACCCCCTCCCCAAACCAACCCCCCCACCCCACCCCACCCCCCAAAAAAACCCGCCCCCAGGGCTATGGCCTGACCGAGTGCTGCGCCGGCGCCGCCATCGCGCTGGCGGACAACTGGGCCCAGTTCGCCACCAACGGGCCCCCCCTGCCGTGCATCGAGATCCGCTTTGAGAGCGTGCCAGGTGGGTTTTTCAGCGTTTGCAGTCGCGCTTTCGGGGCTGTGCTTTTGGCTGCGTGTCGCCTCTGCAACCGCCTCTTAAACCCCCACAACAGAAAACCGCCCGACTCCCAAACCCCGACAAATCAAAACCGCCCCTGAACCGCTCCCCCCAGAGATGGGCTACGACGCCACCGGCCCCGACCCCGCGGGTGAGGTGCTGCTGCGGGGGCCCTGCCTGTTCAGCGGTTACTACAAGCAGCAGGACAAGACGGACGAGGTGAGGCGGTTTTTACGGCGGTTCTCGGGGCGGTTTTGAGGGTGCTGGCTGCGGGGGCCCTGCCTGTTCAGCGGTTACTACAAGCAGCAGGACAAGACGGACGAGGTGAGGCGGTTTTTACGGCGGTTCTCAGGGCGGTTTTGAGGGTGCTGGCTGCGCGCAGCCAGCACCCAAAAAAGGGGCTGGGATGCGGACAGCTGGTCCCACCCCCAAACCATTAGAAAAACCATTGAAACCTGACGCAAACTCATAAAACGGACACAACCCCCACCCCCGACAAAAAGGTGGTCGACGCGGACGGCTGGTTCCAGCCCGCAAGCCCGCAAGAAAACCGCCAAAACCACCATAACCGCCAAAAAACACCCCCCCCACCCCCCCAACCAAAAGGTGGTCGACGCGGACGGCTGGTTCCACACCGGCGACATCGGCACGCTCACCCCCAGCGGCGGCCTCAAAATCGTTGACCGCAAGAAGAACATATTCAAGCTCAGCCAGGTAGGGACCGGTGACCCAAAACAGCACTGCGTGTCGATGTTTTCTAACACCCAAACAAACAAAACGAAACTCCCCTTCCCAACTAAAAGAACCGACCAAAAAAACCCTTACCAACCGGAGCCTGAAAACGAAAAACCTCCCCAGGGCGAGTACATTGCGGTTGAGAAGCTGGAGGCCACCTACGCCAAGGCGGCGCCCGTGGAGCAGGTGGGGGGGGGGGGTGCTGGTTTTGGCCTTTTAGGGGGGGGGACCCTCGTCACCTTGATGCGTGTTTGGGGGGAGGGGCGGGCTGCTTTGGGGGAGGGACAGTCATGCTGCCCAGGGCTGCTGGAAGTGTGCGGAGGTGGGGCTGGGCCGTGCGGGGCGTCCCAACCCGGCAGCAATCACAAACGCACCCTGATCACAACTTCACAAAACACAACCAAAACGAACCAAAACAAACTAAACCCCCTGCCAGGTGTGGGTGTACGGCGACTCCTACCAGTCCAAGCTGGTGGCGGTGGTGCACCCCAAGGCGCCCGCGCTCAAGGCCTGGGCCAAGGACAAGGGGAAAACGGGTGAGCACTGGGGGGGCGGGAGGCAATGGGGGGGAGCAGGGGCTTTGGCGCCCAAAGGCGTTGGGCCGGTGGGGAGTTGTAAAACGGCGAGCAAGACCTCCCTCAAAAAACCCAGCGGATACAACCCCCCATCAAAACCGCCAAGAACCCACCCCCAAACCGCCCCAAAACGCCTCAAACCGCCCGAAAAACGCCCCAACCCCCCCCCCCCAAAAGGCACCCTCGAGGAGCTCTGCGCCGACCCCGACGCCGCGGCGTGGGTGCAGTCGGAGCTGGTGGCCGCCGGCAAGGGGGACCGCCTCAAGGGCTTCGAGCTGGTGGCGGCGGTGGGTGGGGGGGAGGGGCCCTTTGGGGGGCGACTTCTTGCAAGCGGGCCCGCTTTGCTTTCACACAGCTGATTTGGCTGCGGTGCCCCGCGGCAGCAACGTTCAGCCCGGCCCAAACCGAGCCAAAACAGCCCGACCCAAACCCGTTCCACCCCCAACAAACAAACAAAGGTGCACCTGGAGCCGGAGGCCTTCAGCGTGGAGGGCGACCTCATGACCCCGACCTTCAAGCTCAAGCGCCCGCAGCTCAAGAAAAAGTACCAGGTGGGTAGTCAGGTTACTTAGGGGGGGACGAGTGGCTTTTTCGGCGCGCGCGCGCTGGCTTTCCGAGGTTGTATTTGCGGGCTTGTGGTGCAACCCTGGGGGCATAAGGGGTGCTTTTTTGGGAGGCACACGTTTGTTAGCCGGCAACCCCGAAAGCCGCAACCCTCGAAACCCACCTTCCCTCCCAAAAACCCGCGTCCCCCCCCCCATAAAACCTCCGCCACCCGCAGCCCGAGATCGACCGGATGTACGCCGTGATCGAGGCCGCGCCCCCAGCCAAGCGCGCCTAAGCGCACCCCGCCGCGTGCACTGCGGCGCGCGCGCGCGCGCTCGCCCCAGCCCGCCGCGCCCGCGCGCGCGCCCACGCGCGCCCACGGCCTCGTTCCGCCCACGTGCCCGCGCGCCCCGGGGCGCTGCCTGCTGCGGGCCCCGCCCCGCCGGCGGCGGCGGGGCGGGCCCCGGCGGATCCCAATCAACCCGCATTGCGCGGCGGCCGGCGCGGCGCGGCGCGGCGGGGGCCCCCCCCCCCCCCCCCCCCCCGGCGCCGGCGCCGCTGGCCTGCACGCACCCCCTGCACCTTGCGCACTTGCCGGCCTGCCTTTTTTCCATTGTTTGGCTGCCTCACCGGGACTCCAGTCACCCCGCCCCAACCCCCAGCACATAAGGGCCCCTGCCCACGATTGGCGCGCTTTTGGCGCACGCGCGCCCCCACCCCCCCACCCCGGGCCCTGCAAGCCCGCCCGCCTGCCCTGCCCCGCCCGCCCGCCTTCCGACCGTGCGCTTGGGGTTGCAGAGGGACGCCGCCCCCCCTTCGCGGGGCGAAAACTTGCGCGCTTGCATGTGTGTTCTTGCATGATCGCATCAGTCGACGCAGCAGGAGAGAGGGCCGCGGGGGTTTGTTTATCGAGGCGGGGGTCGGCGCGCGCTGCACCTCGGGCCCCCCCCCCGCCGAGGGCTTCCTTTCACCTGTAACGGAACCAATTGGGAGGTGCGCAGCGGCGGCCCTCGAGCCAGCGCCCAGCATCCGACCAAACGTTCTTGTTACACGGCCAGGGGCGCGGCGCGACAGACCGCCGGCGCCCACGGCCGCCCGCGGGACCCCTCACCCAAGCGCCACCGTGGGCAGCGCTCCGCCGCCGCCGCCGCTGCCGCCAGCGCCTCCGTCCGCCGCCGCCTGCCCCCAATCGCCGCCGCCGCCCCTGCGCGGCAGCCGCCCCCTCGCGCCGTACACCCCAACCACCACCCGCGGCGAAGCCCGGTAGCACACCAGCGCCCACGCGCCCCCCGCGGCCGCGAGCCGCGCCGCGTTGAGCCCGTGCCACGCCGCGAGCCGCGCGCCGAAGCGCGGCGGCAGGCGGGCGGGCGGGGCGCCGCCGGCGGCGGCGCCGGCAGTCCAAAAGGCGGAAGTCCAAAAGGCGGGGTCCCTGGCATGACTGTATGTCAGCTCGTCGTCCAGGGGGGTCGCCAGGAGGTTTGCCACGTAGGCGGCGGCGAACAGCGCGGTGGCGCCGGCGTCGACGGCGCGCAGCCTTTATGTTTCGTTTTTTGGAGGGGCAAGGGGGCCGCATGTGGGCAGGCCAGCATGTAATGCCGTCCTCGCCCCAACCGAGCTGCAACAAACCTCCCGAAACCGCCGCGCCGCGCAAGGCCCCGCCACCCCACCCCCCCCCCCGCTCCCGCCGCCGCACCCCAGGCCGCGCGGCTCGAACCCCCCGATTTGGTCAAACGCCAGCCGGCTGGCGGCGGCGACCAGCGACAGGCTGATGAGCGCGAGGAAGGCGCGGTTGACCTTTTGGGGGGGGCGGGAGTGTGGATGCGGTGGCGGGCTTTTCAGTTGTTTGGGGGGTGGGGGGTGGGGTGAGGCACGTACGAAAATAATCGGGCCCTGAAGAGAGGGGACTGCGCCTGCTTCACACGCAGCTTCCAGCTTTGCCTGTTCACAGACAACACACCCACCTGCTGCGCCAGGGGCGCGTAGAAGGCCAGGAACGCGCCCGGCCCCGCTGTGGCGGACAGCAGGTAGGTCTGGAAGAACACCAGCAGGGCCAGCCCCCCGCACAGGCCCTGGCGTTCGCAGCGGCGGCGCGGCGGCGGCAACGGCAGCGGAGTCAATGCGCCCGCCAGCTTTCGCAGGCAGCCTGCAAGTGCGCGCGCGCAAGCAGTGCCGCCCGCGCTTCTGTCGTCTCCAGCACGCACGCGTGCCCGTCTTGCGCGCGCGCGCGCCGCCGCCCACCTGCGCAAACGTGCCCAGCACCGCACACCAGTGGCCCATCGAATCCGCAAACTCCGACACGCCCCGCAGCGCCCCGCCCGCGCCGGCGTCGGGCCGCCAGCCCTCGGGCGACGCCGGCGCGCGCCGCCTGGCGTGCATTAGGGGCGGCGGCGGCGTTTTGTGGGCTCAAAGGCTGTTCGGGCGGCCTGCGCCAAGAGGCGACAGGCTTTCGCACTTTCATCGCAGTGCAACTCAACGCGCGGCGTCCCGCACGCCCCAGCCAGCCCGCTCCCAGGAGCGGCCGGCGCCGCACCTCAGCCACCCGAGCCAGCCGCCGCCGCCGTCCCCTCGGGCCGGGTAGAACGCCCCCGTGCGCCAGTCCTCCTCGTACCGCCGCACCCGCGCGCCGGCGGCGCCCGCGCCGCCCTCCCCTGCGCGCAGCAGCAGGCCGGTGTCTTCGTCGTAGACGAAGCGGGGGCCGGGCAGCGGCTGCTGGGCTTCCAGCTGCTGCTGCTGCTGCTGCTGCTGCTGCTGCTGCTGCTGCTGCTGCACGTGGCCGCCGGCGGGCTGCTGCTGCTGCCGTTGTGAGGGGTCGAGAGGGGTGGCATCCGCTGCAGCCGCGCCGTCGCCGAGCGCCTCTGCATGCACGACCACTCCAGAGGGGCTGGGCTTGAGCCCCACGGCAGGTGGCTTTGGCGGCGCTGCTGGTAGCTGCGGCTGCAGCGCTTGCTGCTGCTCTTGGCGTTGCCGCCCGCGCTGCTGCTGCTGCTGCTGCTGCTGCTGCTGCTGCTGCTGCTGCTGCTGCTGCTGCTGCTGCTGCTGCTGCTGCTGCTGCTGCTGCTGCTGCTGCTGCTGCTGCTGCTGCTGCTGCTC
>BDRX01000002.1:526507-577579 GCA_003203535.1 Raphidocelis subcapitata
GCTGCTGCTGCTGCTGCTGCTGCTGCTGCTGCTGCTGCTGCTGCTGCTGCTGCTGCTGCTGCTGCTGCTGCTGCTGCTGCTGCTGCTGCTGCTGCTGCTGCTGCTGCTGCTGCTGCTGGTCGTGTAGCTCAGCTGGCGCTCCGGGACTGCAGAAGAGGGCGTTTGCGTAAGTCGTGAACTCGCCGGCCGCAGCGGCCTGCGGCGTCGGAGCTTCTCTGCCGTCTTTGCTAACACCTGCCAGGGCCGCGGCCGGCGACTGCTGCAGCGCCGCAGCGGCGCGCGCGCCGGCGGCGTCCGCCGGCTGCGCGGCGCCCCCGCTGCTGGTGCCGTTGACCCGGCTCCGCCGCCGGGGGCCGTGCGCAGCAGGGGTGTCGGCTGGCGACGCAGCCGCCGGCGACGCAGGGGCTGCTGCGACGAGGCCCACGCTGTCCGGCGGCTTAGTGGCCTGATGCTGCTGCGGTTGCGCCGGCGCCTGGAGTTGTTGCTGCTGTGCCGCGATCGCAGGCGCGGCAGCAAGCGCCGCGGCGCCGCCCGCGTCGAAGCCCTCGCTGGTGCGCCGCCTGCTGAACATGGCGGCCCGCACCGCAGGGGGTGGGAGCTTATGGCCGCTGCACCACGCAGGCGAAGGTTCGGCGCCCAGACCCCCGCAGGCCGCGGGTGCGCGGGTCAAGAGCGCCCGATCTCGCGGTCAACGGGGGCGTAGGGGCGTGTGCATGCGCGTTTTTGGAGCCACGTTGACGTCTGCATGCCACGTAAACCACTCCGAACGCCGGCCCGCGCCTGGAAAAGAGCGAGACGCCCTCGGACGCCCTCGGAAGCCACGCTCCTTCGGCGAGGCCGCCTACCCCAGTTTTTCAAGGCACCTTGTGATCGCTGGCACCCGAAATCACCGGTCGCAGCCGCTCCCATCGCCCGCTGCCGTTTTTGCTGGGACCCGCGCGCCCCTGCCGTCCGCCCCTTGCTGCGCGCGCATTCATACCGCAAACTTGGGGTTGTTGCGTGCCGATCCCGCCGCGCTGCGGGCCCGGGGAAGCCGGGCACAGCGCACAGAGCAGCAGGAGCGGTCGCCCTCGGGCGCGTCGCGGCGCCCAGGATGGAGGGCCTGCGGCAAGACCCCTTCTACATAGTGCGGCAGGAGATACAGGACACGGTGGGCCAAGCGGCGCCGCGCGTGGTCTGCTCCGCGGCGCGCATTCGCCGCGCGTCCGCCGCGCCGCGCCAGCGCTGCGCCGCGCCGCGCTCCGCCGCGCCCACGGCGTGCGGCCCCGCCGACGCCCGCTCCGACGCCCGCTCCGGCGCCGCCCCGCCGCCGCTGCGCCCCCGCCAGGTGCATGAGCTGCAGCAGAAGATGTCCCGCTTCCACGGGCTGACGGCGGCGAACCCGGAGCGCAAGCAGCTCGCCGCCAACGTGCGCGACGGCTGCGACTCGCTGCAGTGGCAGGTGCGCCCCTTCATACCCCTCCGGGCCCCAGCTTGAAGCCCCACTTTCGGCGCCTGCCTGCGCAACCCGGTGCCAGCCCCGCAATCGGACGCCGCGCCCGGGTAAATCCGCCCGTCACCCGCCGCGTCGCCCCCAACCCGCCGCGTCGCCCCCACCCCCACCCCTCCCACCCCGCAGCTGAAGGAGCTCGAGGCGGCGCTCGACCGCGCCGCCGAGCAGCCCGCGCGCTTCAACCTGTCCCAGGACGAAATCGCGTCCCGCCGAAAGTGGATTGCCGCGACGCGGCGGCAGGCGGAGGGCATGACAAACACGCTCAAGACAGCGACGGCGCCGCCGGTCAACGCGGCAGAGGCCAAGGTGGGGCGGCGCGAGGGGGCCCCTCAGACCCCGGCTTTGGAGGGGCTGGGGGCTGCAGTTGCAGGAGGGCGGGGCGGCCGCCCAAGCGCTCTGGCCGCCACTGCAGTTGGCCTCGCTCGCGCCCCTGCGGTAGGAGTGCCTTCAAACGCCGTTTTCAAACCCTCGCATCCCCGCTGCCCCACCTCTTGGCCCCCCCCAAAAGGCCCAAAAGGCCAACGAAGCCTTCCTCGGCGACGAGCAGGCCAAGCAGCAGCTGATCATGCGGTGCGATGGGGGGTCAAACTGGGTCAAACTTGGGTCTAGAACTGGGCCCAAATCGGCTGCGATGTTGCCCCGTGCACATTTGCACAAACAGCCGAAGCATCACAATATGCACGCGCTTGAAACAAAAATCCAAACCCCCCGCCGGCTGTGTTGCTTCCAACCCCCAGGCAGCAGGATGTTGAGCTTGAAGACATCGAGCAGGCGGTGACGCGGCTGGGCAGGGTGGGGCTGACCATACACGAGGAGCTGGAGAGCCAGGTGGGGGGCGGGGAGGGCTGACCGGGGTTGACCGGGGTTGAACGGGGCTTGCGGCTGACCGGGTTTTGACTGGTCCTGGGAAGGGCCGCCTGTAGCCTGCGGAGAAGGGACCGCGAAACGCCCCTTCCAAACGAAAATCGGGAGGTGACTTTCGGCATGTAAACTCAACTCCCGGACCCCCCAAATGAAAACAACCCCCCAGGGCCGCATGCTGGACGAGCTGGGGGAGGACGTGGACACCACCCACAGCCGCCTGCGCGCGACGCAGAAAAAGGTGCGCGGCCCGCACCCGCGCGGGGGCCGGCGCGCGGGCGCCCGCCGCGCCGCGCGTCGCACCGCGCGTGCCCCGTGCGGCGCCGTGCGCGTCGTTTTGCCCCGCCCCTGCCACCCACGACGCCGGTCAATGGCGCCGATCGGTCAGCAAGCGCCACACCTGCACCACGCACACTGCCTGATTGCTTGAAACGAATCCGTTGGAGGCAGACAGCCCTAACCGGCCTGAAACCCCGCCAGCGCCACACCTCCACCACACACCACCTCGTGTTCACACCGAATCCGGAGGGCAGACAGCCCTAACCTGACTAATACCCTCCCCCACCCCCCTCCCCTCAGATCATGGACGTAATCCGCAAGAGCGGCACCAACACGCAGCTCGGGGTCATCGTGTTCCTGGTGGTGGTGCTGGTGGTGCTGGTGGTGCTCACGTTCAGCCCGGTGTGAGCGGGGGCGGCAGCAGCAGCAGCAGCAGCAGCTGCAGCGGCAGACGCAGACGCAGACGCAGACGCAGACGCAGCAGCAGCAGCAGCAGCAGCAGCAGCAGCAGCAGCAGCAGCAGCAGCAGCAGCAGCAGCGGCAGCAGCAGCCGCCGCAGTCCCCGCTGGCGCAGGCGCCGCGCCGCAGGCCTGCGCGCCTCAAAGCTGCGCCTGGCCTCGCGGCAGCGGCGGCGGGAAGCATGCTGAAACAGCATGCGGAAACGCGAATCCCCCCCATGCACACAAGACACGACGCAGCCTTGCTTCCGCTCTTCGACAAAACCCCCCCGCACAAACTGACTGGCCGCTGAAACATCGCAGCCACATGCCCGCATGGCCGCACGCGTGATTGCGGCCGTGCGCCGGCGCCTTTGCGCATGCGCCCATGCGCTGGCCGCCACTTGCACGCCGGCCCTCGCGGCCGCGTTCCAGCCAGCGTGGCCGCCCGTGCCCGCGCGCCGCCTCGGCCCTCGGCCGGCCCCACGCCGCCACAGCCCCTTCCTGGCAACGGCGCCCCGCGCTGCGTAAAGTAACGGTGTTCGCCCCGATCGATCGAGCAGCTGGGTTTGGGCGGGGAGCGTGCGGCGCGGCGCGGCGCCCGGCATGCAGCGCGCGCGACGGTCAGCGGCGAACGGGCGGGTGGTGGATCTCCAGCGGGGCCGAGCGCGCCGCCCTCTCAGAGCTGTGGTTTGAGCTTGAAAGACCAAGCGAGCTGCGATAAGGAGGCATGCAGAGCGCCAGGTGCGCAGCCCAATACCGAAGCGGGCTCTGTAGCGCGCTGCACCGCTCATTTGCGATATATCAAACCAAGCAACGCGCAATCGCTTCAACGCCAGGTTCCGGACCCCCGCCGCGGCGGCGGGCCGGCGCGCCCCGCCCCCGGGAGCGCGCACGCCGCGCCGCCCCCGCTGCGCGGCCGCCCCCCGGCCGGAGGCGCAGACGCAGCAGCAGCGGCTCGAGGTCGAGCGCGTGAGCAGCAGCCAGGGCAGCCGCAAGGCGGTCAGCCAGGCGTTTGTCAAGCTGCTGGGCCTCACGACGGCGCCAAAGCGGGAGGTCGCGGCGGGTGCGCCCCGGGGGGGGGGGGGGGGGGGGCTGGGGACGCCCTCGCGGCCGGCACGGCGGCGGCGGGCGCGGTGCAAGAGCCGCGCGCTCGGCAGCGATCGGGCACCGCACCGGGGGCGCACACTCGTTCTCCCCGCCGCAACGGCAAGGCTCCTTTGACCGGCCGGCCCTTGACCACCGCCTTTGACCGGCCCGGGGACGCGGCGCCAAATGAAGCTAAGCCCAAACAAACCCCAAACAAACCCCGCACAAACCCCAACCAGAGGAGATCGAGGCCGCGCCGTACCGGCCCTACAGCCCTCCCCTGTCAGACCTGGAGGTGCGCCAGAAGCGGCCGTACTTCAGGGGGAGGAGCTGGACGGACACCGATGTGGCGCGACTCATCTTTTACTCAGCCATGACGGGGTGGGTGGGTTACTGAGGGGTTGGGTGTGGCTGTGGGATTGTGCGATTGTGCGTTTGTGTTTGGGTGTGCGTTTTTTGGGTGTGTGGGTTTGGGTGGGTGTGCGCGTGTGGCACATGCGTGCGTGTGCGCACGCATGAGTGTGCTCTGGAGGGCACATGACAAAACACGGCCGAGGCTGACGGACCCCCCTCGCCGGCCGCAGCACGTCCGTCGTGCTGGGCCCGCTGACCTACTCGCCACAGGCGCTGGAGCTGATGCTGGCGGGGTGGGGGGTTGGGGGGTTGGGGGTGAAGGGGGAGAGGAGGCAAGGTGAAGGCAAGGGCGTCCCCACCCTCGTGCGCAGGCGATGTAAACCCTAAAAAAACGCGCGCGCGACCGCCCAACCCCGCAGTTACGTCATCTCAGGCGGCCTGGGCATCTCCCTGAGCTACCACCGCCAGCTCAGCCACAAATCCTTCCGCTGCCCAAAGGTGCGGCCCCGGCGCCCCGCCCCGGCGATTTGCGGCAAACGCACCCCGCCGTGCCGCGCGCCGTCGCCGCGTCATTTGGCTCCCGCCAAAGAGTGCCGCCGCCTCGGTTTCTAATTTGAAACACTGGCCGTGCGCCTGTTGGCTTTTGAGGCCTATGCCTCCAAAAGAGGCCCCCTTGGCCTCAAGACCCATGCGCCGCCCCCGGCCCTCCGCACGCGCACACACCGCACCCGGGAGACCACACCGATCCCGCCCCGCCGCCCAAAACCCCGCCCCCCCCCGCCTTCAGCCCCTCGAGTACTTTTTCGCCTACTGCGGGGCGCTCGCGTTTGAGGGTGAGGGCCGGCGGGGCCATTTGCTCGCACGCGCGCGCCTCGACGGGCTTTGCTCTGCGCGGCGCGGCTCGGCTGCTTGCGCTCTGCTGCTTTGGCGGCCAGAGCCCTCAGAAACCCTCCCCAACCAAAAAAAACACCCCACCGCCCCAAAAAAGGCGACCCCATAGAGTGGGCCAAGGGCCACACCTGGCACCACAAGCACAGCGACACGCCCGCCGACCGCCACTCGCCGCGCGACGGGCTGTGGCACTCGCACGTGCGCGCGCGCGCGCGTTGCCTCGTGCGCCGGCGGGCGCTTTGCCTGGCGTGCCGGCGGGGCGCATTGCCTCGAGCGCGTTTGCCTGGGCTGCTGCCTGGGCTCGGGCGGGGCCGCCGGCGCGGCAGCGGTGTCCGCAGACAAAGAGCAGCCTCCCCATCACGCCGCATTCACCCCCTCCCCTAGCAGCTCCCTCCCCTAGCTGCCCCCTCCCCTAGCCGCCCCCTCCCCTTCCTGCCCCGTCCCTGCCCCGTTGCCGCTTTGACAAAAAAAACCCTGCTCCCCACCCCCCCCCCAAATTTTTCCGCCGCCAGTGGGGCTGGGTGCTTGACGAGTCCTACGCCGATTCTCGGCGGGACCCCAAAAGCGGGAGCTGCAAGGACGACCTGGCGGCCCCCTGGTTTTTTGTCGAGTCCCCCGGATTCTGTGAGTGGTCGTGTTTTGCGTGTGTTGTGGACAACACCTTTTTCCTTTTTCCGGCATCGAGTCCCTCCCCTAATTTGAATCCAACGAGGAAAGGCGCTGCGAGGGCATTACTGTTTGTTACAGTTCACCTTTTTTGCGGGGCGCTTTGGGAATCGGCGGCTTCTGTTTGCTGCCCAGGCCCGCCCGCAAATGTGCGCGAGCCGCGAGGCCAACGCCACAAACACTCCCTGCCAAAGACCTTACCTCAATGACAAACCAAAGACAACCTTACGCCAATGGCAAACCATGACAAAACGCAGACACGTGGCTGCGTGACACATACATGATGCACATGCTCGGCCAGGCGGTGGCGTTTGCGGCGCTCGGCGGCCTGCCCGGCTTCGTTTGGGGCTTCTGCGTGAGCGGGCGGGCCGCGGCAAAGGGTGGCGCGCATGAGGAGATGCTGTAGTGTTGCGCCGCTGCAGCCGGAGTCATGCACCTTCGACGCATGCAGCGCCCCGCCGCGTGCCAGGCTGTCCCAGTCCTGCTGCAACCTGCTTCCCACCCCGAACACAAAAAAGACTGCTCAAAACACGCGACAAGCAAAGCCCACCGCGCACCATTGGACCCAATAGACACAAAAAAACGTGCCACAAAAACGCGCCAAACCCAACCCCCAGATCCGCGTGCTGTTCACCCAAAACATGACCTGGCTGGTCAACTCGGCGGTCCACGTCTGGGGGGACCAGCCGTGGGCCACGGGGGACTCATCCCGGAACAACGCCCTGGTGGCGGCTCTGGTCTTTGGGGACGGGTGGCACGCAAACCACCACGTGCGCCTCTGCGGGGGGCGGGGCAGCGGGGCAAGGGCTGTATTCGCCGGCCCGGCGCGGGTCGAACTGCGGGGGGCGCTGGCGCGGGGGGGAAGCTGCGCAGCCGCCCTGCCCTCCTCAACCCCCCCGCCCCGAACCCCCTTGCCGCCCCCCCGCCCCCGCCAGGCGTTCCCGTCGTCGGCCGCGCACGGGCTGGAGCCGTGGCAGGTGGACCCTTCGTACGCGCTGATCCGGGGGATGGAGGCGGCCGGGCTGGCGTGGGACGTGAAGCGGCCGACGCAGGAGCAGATGGAGCGGCTGCGGCGGCGGCACGAGCCGTAGCAGGTCTTGGGGGTTTGGCGGAGTAAATGCGGCCGGCCTTCTCCGGGGTGCGATGGGGCCAACGGCACGCAGGCAGGCCGGCCCATGTGATGCATTGCGCGTCGGCCGGCGCGGCTGCGTTGAGCTAGCGCGGCCCTCGCCGCGTCCCGCCGGGTGAATCGAGGCCGCACTATCATAAAGACGATCTATGAGGAGGCACAGGGTCGGATGCTGCCTTGGCTGCGAGTTCGGCGGCCTTGGCGACGGCAGCCTTGGCCAGCCAGCGCACCGCTTCGGCCCAGCACCGGCCCCGTTCGGCCGTCCCGCGGGTGAAAAATCATCGGATACGATTCTGCAATACTTTCGACTCGCCGGGGGCCCTGAAAGTGCGCGTGTCACTCCAGTGTGGTCCGGCCCACCGCGCAGCCAGCGCGGGTGGCCCGCCTGAACACGGCCTTCCACGGCCTGAGCGCCATTCCAAACAATCATCGGCGAAGACAAGATTGCTACACAAGCAACCGAACCAGCGTAAAACCCTGTAAGCGGTCCCTGCAGCACACCAAAGACCAGCGTCGACCACAGCGCAGCATGGAGCCCCAGCGGCTGCTTCTGCTCGTTCTGGTGGTATCAGCTTTTACAGGTGCGCACGGCACCGTTGCACACCGGTGGTGGCCCCCGAAGGGAGCGGGAAGCCCCGTCCATCCTGGGTCGCCCGGCCAACAGCGATCCCCGGGCCTGGCCAGGGCGCCAGCCCGCCAGGGGCAGCTCTACGGCTGCAACAGGCACCGCAGTTTGACGTTTGACTGCCGGGAGGTCCGCCAACTCACCACCCGGCCCCCGCCGCCGCCGCCCGCAACGCGCCGCGCAGCCAACGCCGCCGCCGCCGCCGTGCAGCCCCGGGACAGCATCGAGATCTGCAAGCAGCTCATGGCCTGGGCCGGCTACCAGTTCCCTCCGAAGGGCACACTTGTGAGTTTTGCGCACTCGCAGCACGCGCAGGGCGCACGCAGGGGCCGCCACGGCGCCGCGCCGCCGCCGCAGCGGCTGACGGGGCGGCTGGCCCACTCGGGGCAGCCATCCGCGGCGGCGCCGGCGGCGCGCGTGCGCACGGCAAACGCGCCGCCTTGCACGCCGCCTCAGCTCGCCGCTGCGCGCCCCCGCTCCGCGGGCGCATGCGCGCCTGGCGCGCCTGGCGCGAGTCGCGCGCGCCTCCCCCCCACGCCTGCCCCCCCCCCCCATGCCTGCGCGCCCGCAGTTCTGCCCCAACGACCACGCCTATGAAAAGTGGGCGCGCCAGTCCGGGTTCGAGACCTTCGCCCTGCTGTGGGCCGCCGTCGAGCGCAACCCCGAGGCGTGGTGGGAGTACATCGCGCGGCTGCTCAGCTACATGCACAGCGAGACGCCGGTCGCGGCGGCAAACATCACCGCACAGGGCGTCGCGCTGCAGACGCGCTACAACGCGGCGTCAAACGCGAGCGCCGGCGGCGTGAGCTACGCGTCTATAACCCTCAGCGCGACCGGGCGGAAGGACCAGAAGCTCGAGGTGCACCTCGCAGCGGACGCGGCGAGCAGCAGCGAGCGCAACATGCGGGACCGGCGCACGCGCATGCGGATCACGCAGGCGGACGTGATCAACTCGGCGGAGGGCGTGGTGCACGCGGTCAGCGAGGTGCCCATGCCGCCGGACTCGTACCCCTCGATCAAGAAGGCCTTCCAGAAGAACAAGGGCCTCAAGCGCATGGTGGGCGCACGCGCATGGGCGGGTGCATACGCCTCGCGTCCGCATGCGCTTGCATGCGCGCATGCGAACCCGCATGGGTGGTGCGCGCCGCCGCGTACGCCAGCTGCCGCCGCGCGCCCCGGTCTGACCCTCGCACGCTCCTCGCCGCCCCCGCCGAAAACCGCAGAAGCGCTACCTGCGCCGCAGCCTGCGGGAGCTCTACAAGACCGGCGACGCGCTCAAAACGATCATCGCGCCGATCGACGCCGCCTGGGGCCCGCTCGAGGCGATCACCAAGAAGGGCGCGGCGCCCGGCGCCGCGCCCTGGCTCGGCCAGATCACCACCACCAACGTGCGCAAGCAGCGGGACCTGCAGGCCGCGATCATGCGGTATCTGATCATCGATGTGAAGAGCCTGGGGCTGACGCAGGCGCTCACGTGGGAGGACATGAAGGCGGCGGCGGTCGCGGCGGGGCGCACTGGCAAGCCCGGGTTCATCGGCGTGGCGTCGTCGCTGACTGCTGGGGGCGCTGCCCAGACGATGCGGTTCACGTGAGCAGCCCGCGCGCGCGCGCAGCGTTGCGGCCGCTTTGCTGCACGCGTGCCTGCTGCTCGGCTCAAAGGGGCACCCTGGACTGGCCGTGCCACGCGTTTCCCCCCAAAACCGCGCCCGCCGACCCGCGCCCGCCCAAACGCCTTCCCCCTGCAGCTACGCGCCCTCCACCGGCGGCGTGTACCTCGTTGGCAGCCGCAACGAGCTGTACAGCCCTTACATGGCGGCCTCTCTGGTGCAGACCACCACCATCAGGGCTGGCCTGGCGACCATCATCACAGTCGAGGGCAACGTGCCGCTCCCGCGCAAGGTGCGTGGGTTGGAGACCTCTCCGATTTCATAAACGACGCCCTCTGTGCTTTGGCATCGATTTTGAGAGGCGCCTTGATACGCAGCAGCTGGCGCAGGTGTTTCCCCTGCCGACCCGTCCTCCCCACCATGCTTCCCCTCCGCAGACCGGCATCGCTGCGTTCGACTCCCCGTCTGCCCGGTGATGGGCTGGACAGCAGCAGCAGCAGCAGCAGCAGCAGCAGCAGCCTCCCGCGAGCCCCCCGGCAGCGGGACAAAGCAGCGGCGGCGGCGGCAGCCTCCCCAACGCCGGAGCAGCCGCCGCCGCCGGTCGGACGCAGCAGCCGGCAGCAGCGGAAGCGAGGGAAATTCTTGCGCGCCCGCGCTGCGAGAGCAGCAGGCGGCGCGCGCGATTTAACTGCAGTGCATCGACCATCGATTTTCTTCGGAGCGCGCGCGCGGCCCCGCATTTCATGCCGTGCCCGCCACATCCCCACCCCACCCGCGCCGGCCCGGCAGCGGCGGGGCGCACCAAAACGCCCCCGCCGCGCCGCGCCGAAACGGCCACCGCCCCGCCGCTGGCCCCGCCAAGGCGCACGGCCAAGGGCCGGCGGCCCCCACGGGCCACCCCGCCGCGTCACCCGCTCCCTTTCGTCACCAGCCCCCTTGCTCACCCGCAGCAGCTCACATCACCAAACTTTTTTGGGGCGGCCCCTGCGCCGGCGCCCCGCCTTCATCGCACCCCAAAAGCCCGACGCGCGGCGCGAGGCCACCCCGAGCGCGCGCCCGTGTGCCAACCCCCGGCACTGTGCTGCGCCGCGCCGGGGCACGCACGCGCCGCCCCGCCCACCCCTTCCCCCCCACTCGACACGTGGAAACAAAAACCTGACCCTTTTGCTGTTTGGAGGTATCAGCCCCCCGCCATACTTAGCCCATAACTCGTGTGCCCCTGTTGCCCAGCGTCGTTGCATTGTCCGAAAGCCCCTCCCACTCCTTTGCAACCGCTCCCGTCCACCGCCTCCCCTCTTTTGGGCGCGCGCCCGCCGCGCCGCGCCGCGCCGCGCCCGGCCTGCACTTGAATTGCGCTCTACGGCGCTTTGGACGCCCCCTTCCCAGCAGCCGCCAGCGGCCCAACCAAAGGCCCAACCAAAGGCCCAACCAAAGGCCCAACCAAAGGCCGCCCTGCCAATTGTAAAGCAACCCGGCAGGCGCGCCCGCTTTCGGGGCCCGGGACGGCACTACCGAGCTGGCAGCAGGAGGGGGAGAGCCTGCTGAGAGGGGTGAAGTGCGCAGCGGATCGGCGGCAGCCACTGGCTGGGCGGGCGCTGCGCAGGCGGCCAGCGGGGCGGCGGCCAGCCTGCGCGGCGCGGCGGACGCCGCTCGGCGCCGGGCGCGCTCTTGGGTCGTCCCTGCTGCCTAGCTGAGCACCCCCCAGCGGGCCCTGTTGTGGCCAGCCCCGTGGGCCCTGGATGGATCCGCTTCAAACCGATTAACACGGTCAAGCAGCGCCGCCCCGAATGCGGGGCGGGGTCAACTCCTGCGCCGCGCGCCGCCGCCCAGCGTGCGCGCGCGCCCATCGTCCGCATTGCACCGTTGGTCGCGCCGGGAACGCTCACTTCCCCCCCTCCCCCGGCGAAAAAAAACGCAACTCTCAGCCTCCCAGCGGCCGCGCCGCCCCAGCAGCTGCGGGGCGCGGCGCCCGCACTCTGGCACGCCGCTCAGCTGGACGCGCGGCGGATCTGTTTGTTTTTTAAAGGGGGTTTGGGGGGGTTTTGAGGGGGTTGGGGGGGAGTTGGGGGTTGGAGGGTGCCTGCCGAGGCGGCAGTCACAAATGGCATTTCAAAGCGCAGCGATTGGCAGCCTTGTGCACCGACTGCTGCATGGCACGCAGCCGCGCGCAGTCCAACACGTGCCGCGCCCCGCAAAAGGCAAGCCCTTTCCCTCCCCCAAAAAAGCCTCGCCTCTGAGCCGACGACGCCCCCCACTGAGCGCTTCTCGTGGGTGTCCAGGTCCTCGTAGTGTTTGTGGTACTTCTCCAGGGCGACCTGGCGGTTTCATTAGGGTGGGTGCATGCGCGCGTGTGTTGTTTCAGTCCAAGCCCTAGGCCCCCATCCACACGCATGCACATTGCACAGCGCCCAGAACCAAACAACCACCAAGCAGTCCCCCCTCAAAAACACAGAAGCACACAAGCACACAAGCACGAAAACACACAAACGCATGTGCACGCAAACGCGCAAGCACACAAACACAAACGCACACAGACACACAAACTGAACAAACAACCACAAACACGCACCTCCTCCTTGCGCTCCCCCAGGTGCGCCCTCAGCTCATCCGCGCTCGCGTGCGCCCCGCCGTGCGGGCTGCCGCCGCTGCCGCTGCGGCGCGCGCGGGGGCTGCGGGGGCTGTGGGCGCCCTCCTCTGCTTCGGCCTTTTCCTTTTTGATCTCCGCGCCCATGTAGCCCGCGACTTGGCTGCGTTTTTATCCGGCGTGGGGCGGAGTGTGTTTGGGGGGGGTCCAGTTCATAAGCGCGGCGGGGGAGCGCCTGCCGGCTGCCGCTGATTCGTGCGCCTCCCCATGCAGATGGGCAGGGCGTCCCCCCTTTCCTGAGCGGGGCCACCCCAAAACAAAATGTCCCCCCCCAGCCCCCCAGTCCCCACCGCTTCTCTTTGGTGGAGAGCTCCTCGTACGACTTGTCAAACTTCTCCTGGGGGTTGGGGGGGTTGGGCGCGCGGGGGATGCAGGGGTTTGGACTGTGGAGCAGCCTGGGGGTGTGGAGGGGCGCCTTGCGACGTGGGGCGCCGCGCGCGGGGCTGGCGCTCTGGAGCGTCAGCCCCTCGCCTCGGCTCTTTGCAGCCCCCCGCCGGCCTGGCGCCCCGCCCCCTCTGCTCCGTCCCCGCGCGCCCGGCGTCGCGCCGCCGCGCTGAGCGCGCGCGCGCGCGCGCGACGGCGACGGCGCCTCGCGCGCGCGCCCCGCGGCCGGCGCCGGCACCGGGCCCCGGCTCGCTCTGGGCCCCGACCCCCATCGCGCCGGCCGTCCCTTCTTCTCATTGCGCCGCGCACCTCGGCGAAGCGCTCCTTTAGCTCCGCCTTGTGCGCGTCGTCGGACGACATGGCGAGGGGGCGCGCGCGCGCCGGCGGCGGGGGGGCGCGGAGTGCGGATGCGAACGCAACGGGCGTGGCTGGAGAGCACGTCTGTTCGGATCGGTCGGGAAGCGAAGTGAACGGGCAAGGCCGCGCGCCTGAGCTTACATCCGCGCGCGGCGCGGCGTCACCGCGCCCGCCCGCGCGCCGCTCGACCGGTCTCCGACAACCGCGCCGAGTCGCGCTGCCGATCACATTGCAAGGGCACCAGCTTCGGTTTTGCGCCCCGAACGGCCCCTCCGAGACAGCGGGCTCGATCGCGGGCCCGCCGCACCTCTGCGGGCCGCTTTCCGCACAGGCCGCGATATAAAGTGGACCAGAAAGCTTTCACCGCCATCATACAATACCCCAAAACGCGCCACGCGGCCTGTGCGCGCCCCAGATCGCGCGCCCTCAACAAAGGCGAGGCCGCCAGGGCCGCGGCAGCCTCAAAAACCCGCCGGGGCTGGAGCTGAGGTGCGTGGCAGGCTCGCGGGCGCAGCAGCGGTGCGGCGGGTGCGGCGGGTGCGGCCGAGCGGGACGGTGCGCGGCGCGCCGCGCTGTGCTTCACTGCGCTGGGCAGCCCGCAGCGGCCGGCCACCGCCGCCGCCGCCGCCGCCTCGCGCTGTCCGCAAAACGAGCGCGGTGCGCCCCGCATCGCGCCGGCCGGCCCAGACTCCCGAGGCGGGCGCCGGCGGCCGGCGCCCCTCAGTCCAGCGCAAAACACCCTCCCCCCCAAACCACGGCGCAGCCATGGCGCGCTCCGACTCCGGGTCCGACTACGACCCCAGCGCCGAGTCAGACACGGCGTCGCCCGACCCCAGCGCGGGCGACGCCACCGGCGACGGCAGCGACGACGGCGACTTTTTCGGCGGCGGCGCCGGGCCGTGGGACCTGCTGGGCGCGCTGGGGGCGCGGCAGCCGGGGGGGGATGAGGAGCCGTTCGATCTGATGCGGGGCCGCCAGCGGCGTGGCGCGGCGGGCGGCGAGGCGAGTTGTTTCTGTTTTTGGTTCAGGGGGGTGTGGGCTGTTGGGGGTGGCAGCGGGGGCTGCGCGGAGGGTGCGTGGGGAGGCGAGGTGTTGCGCTTGCGCGTGTTGCTGGCGCGCCCGCTGACGGCGGCGCACCCATTTTGCCCAAAACCACCCCGAAGGCGGCTGCCGCCGCCCCAGCAGCAGCCGCGCGCGGCCGGGGCGGGCGCGGCCGGGGGCGCGGCCGGGGCGGGCGCGGCCGCGGCGGCCGCGCCGCCGCCGCCGCCGGCAGCGACGACGACGACGACGGCGACGCCTCGCCCACGCCCACCCCCTCCCCCTCGCCCGATCCGCCCGCCGGCGGCCGGGGCCGCGGCCGGGGCCGCGGCCGGGGCCGCGGCCGCGGGCGCGGCCGGGGGCGGGGCGGGCGGGGCGGGGGGCGGGGCCGCAGCCGGCAGCGGGAGGTGCCGGATGCGGTGGCGCGCATGCTGGGGCACGCAAACCTTCTGTATGCCAGCCGCAAGTGGGTTTTCCTTGGTCTGCGTTTGTTTGTTTCTGCATGCGTTTGGTGGGAAGGGCGTTATAAGAAGGGGGGGGGCAGGCGTGCTGCGATGCATGCGGCTTGCACCGGCGCCTGCGTGGCGGTCAATGCCCCGCCCCCCCGGGTCAAACGCCGCACACCTCCCAACCCAACACCCCCACCCCAAAAGGCACGAGGAGGCCATTGAGAAGCTGCTCGAGGTGGTGCGGCTGGCCCCCAACCTGGTGGACCCCTACTACACACTGGCCTCCCTATACGAGGCGCGTCGGCGTGTTTTTGTTGTTTGACAGGGCTTCCGTGTTACTGCGTGTTACTGCGTGTTACAGCGTTTGTGTTTGGTGCTGCGGGGGACCCATACTACACACTCGCCTCCCTATACGAGGCGCGCCCGCTGTTGTTCGTCCCTTTTTAATGCGCCCGCTGAGCATGCAAACCTAACCTGCGCCCCCCCCCCCCACGAAAGCCGCTGAGCATGCTAACCTAACCTCCCCCCCCCCCAAAAAAAACTGCTAGGCCGTGGGCCAGCCGCGCCGCGCCCTGGACTTTCTGATGATAGCGGTGCACATGGCGCCAAAGGTTTGGGGTGGGGTGATGGGATCGTGTTGGGGCGGCCTCGATTCGAGGGAGCGGGCGGCAGGCAAGCGGCCGGCCACCGGCCGCCGCAAACCGACGAACACGCAGACAGCTGCTGCACCAATCGGCTCAAAAACCGCTGGAATCCCCCCGCCGAAAACAACCCCCCTCCCCCCCCCAACCGCAGCACCAGGATATTGACCGGTGGCGCCACCTGGCGGAGCTGTCAGATCAGCTGGGGTTCAAGCGGCAGGCCATCTACTGCTGGACAAAGGTGGGGGGGTGTGTTTGCTTGCTTGTTTCTTTGCTTGTGTGGCTGTTGGCTGCGCCGCTTTGGGCCCGTTTGGGGGGTTCAAGCGGCAGGCCATCTACTGCTGGACAAAGGTGGGGGGGGGTGTTTGCTTGCTTGTTTCTTTGCTTGTGTGGCTGTTGGCTGCGCCGCTTTGGGCCCGTTTTGGGGGTTCAAGCGGCAGGCCATCTACTGCTGGACAAAGGTGGGGGGGGGGTGTTTGCTTGCTTGTTTCTTTGCTTGTGTGGCCGTGGGCTGCGCCGCTTTGGGCCCGTTTTGGGGGTTCAAGCGGCAGGCCATCTACTGCTGGACAAAGGTGGGGGTGTTTTAGTGGGTTCGCCTGCTGCCGTGTCGATGGGCGAGGCCTGTGCAAACGCGGCTTGACGAAAAAAGTAAAGCAACGCACGAAACGACTCCCCCAAAATCGACTACCCCCCCCCCCAAAAAACGAAAAAACGCGACAGGCGCTGCGGAAGGACCCGGGCGACCTGGAGGCGCGCGTCTGCCGCGCGCGCTGCCTGTCGGACGCGGGGGAGGGGCGGCGCGCGGTGGCGGAGCTGCGGGCGCTCAAGGAGGCGGCGCCGGAGGAGCCCGTGGTGCGCGTTTGTTCTCCCGTGGTGCCTTTGCGGCCTGTTGTTTGCGGTCGTTGGAACCCACAGCCCTATGAGTAGCATACATCCCGTGTGGCGTGTCCAAACGACCGCCCCCAAACCTCCCCAAACACCCTCAAAACCGGCCCAAACCCCTGAACCCCGCCAAACCACCCAAAGGTTGTCGAGGAGCTCGCCAAGGCGCTGTTTGGGTGCGGCCTGGCGCAGGAGGCGCTGGACGAGCTGGAGGCGCACGCGGCGTACCGCCCCCACGCCACAAACCTCACGCACATCAACATGCTGGCTCAGGTTTGGCTTGGTTTTGTGGGACTTGGTTTGGCTTTTGTTGTCTCTGCGTTTGGTTCCAGTTTTGCGTCTGTGTGTTTACGGGCTTGGTGGCCTTACACCAGTAACCACGGGACTACGGCCCCCAAACCCCCAAACCTCTTCAACCCCCAAACCCCCGAATCCCCAACCCCCAAACCCCTCCACCCCCCAAAACCCCAAGCCCCCAAACAACCCCCGGACCCCCAGAACCCCAAAATCCAAACCCCCAACCCCCCAACCCCCCAGGCCCCCCCCCCCAACAGCCACCCAAACCACCCCCTCAAACCCAATGGCAGCTGTACCTGGACCTGGGCCGCTACGACTCAACTCGCCGACTGACTGAGCGCGCCCCCCAAACCAACAAACAACCCCCAACCCCCCCCAACCAATGGCAGCTGTACCTTGATTTGGGCCGCTACGACTCAACGCGCCGACTGATCGAGCGCGCCACGGCGCTGCTGGTGCCGCCGGGGGAGGCCACCCCGACAGACCTTGTCGTCAAGCTGGGTGGGTGGAAGCTGGGTGGGGCGCTCGCTTTTACGCCTCGTCGCTGTTTGTTTGTTGGGCGGGGGTTGCATTTGGCTCGGGCGGTTTGCGTTGGTTTGGGCGATTTTGAGCTGCTGCCGCCCTCCTCTTCCCCCCCTCCCGTCCTAAACCCCAACCCGCACAAAAACCCAGGCGTGTGCCACGTGCACACCGGCAACCCCGAGGCCGGCCTGTCGCTGTTCTCCGCGCTGCTGGAGGTGCCAGACGCGGAGGTGCCCCTGTTCGACGACCTCTTCCAATCGGTGGGGGCTTTTGGGGGGGCTTTTGGGGGTTTGGGGGGGGGGGCTTTTGGGGGCTTTGGGGGGGGGATTTGGCGGTTTTGAGGGGTTGGGGGGTTTGTGGGGAGGGCCGACTTTTGACTGGCATGCTTTCGCGCGTGGGAAAGCCCGAAAACGGCCACGCCCGTATAAACAAACCAACCAACGACGACGGCACCAAAAAGCCGCAAACCAGAAAACCCCGCGCCCCAAAAGGTGATCGAAACGCTTGCCAAGGTGGGCCTGGAGGACGCCGCCCTGCCCTTTGTCAACAAATACGTGGCGGGCGCAGAGGCGGCGGCGGCGGAAGAGGAGGAGGCGGCGGCGGCCGAGGGGGCGGCGGCGGAGGAGGGGCGGGCTGCCGCGGGGGAGGAGGGCGGCGGCGGCGGGGGCGGCGGCGGGGGGGAGGCAGTTTGGGGGACGCTGGCTGAGGTTTATATAAGGTGGGGTGGGTGGGGGTGGGGGGGGGCGTTTGGGGGACTTCAGGCCGAATCCGCTTCCGACCTGCGGCAAAAGCCGGAACCGCATGCAGACAATCCACACTCCTCAGTCGCTGTGAGAAATGAAATGGAAAGTCCCCAACCCCGAATACAAACCCACTTTCCAATTCGAATTTGACCCCGAATTCGAATGCGCCGCAGGGCGGGACACCCCGAGTCAGCGGTGGCGATGTACCGCCGGCGGCTGGAGCAGCTCGGGCCGGGGGGGAGGGGGTGAGGGCCTTTTTTTGCGTTTGCTTTTTTTGTTTGCACATGTGTGCGGGGGTTGATGGCTTTTTGCTTTTTGGAGTGAAGGGGTGAGGGAGGGATCTTTGGTTGTTTGGGGGGCTGGGGCTAAAAAGGGAGGCTTGAAGGGAGCTCAAAAGGTATTGCTGTTTTGAAGGCGGTGGCCCGGCCAACCGAAACAATTCGAACCCGCCCCCCGCCCCCGCAGCTACCTGGAAGCTGCCCTTGCGCTCGCAGACCTCCACATCAGCGCCGGCGACAAGGCGGCAGCCGAGCAGGCGCGCCTTTGCTTTTTCCCTTGCTTTCTTTACTGCGGGACCGAATGGGCTTGATTTGTCAGGCGCCTGACGCGCGCTTTGTTGCCAAGTGCATGCGCCCCCAAACCCCAAACCGCAACCCAAAAAACCCCAGCTGCTTGACCGCGTGGATGCGCTGCTGGCGGGGAGGGAGCTGCGGCTGCCAGAAGACGGGGAGGCACAGGCGCGGGGGTGGGGGGGAGCCACACTGCAAAAGGGGGGGCAAAGGGCCACAGGGGTTGCCACAGCACAAAGAGGCAGGCACGTGGGGGGGTTCCATATGAACAGCCAAAAAACGTCTCTCCCCACAAACCCCCCTCCAAAACCCCAACCCCACCCACCCCACATACCCCCCCCCCAGATGGCCCTTTTCCTCCGAAAGTCGCGCGCCCGCCTCGCGCTGGGCCACTGCGGCGCGTTCGTGTCGGAGGCGCGTTTTCGCTTTTGGTTTGGGTTAGGGTTTGGGTGTTTGGCGCCCGAATGCTTTGCACACCCTGTTTGTGCAGCAATCAGGACACCACCGGCGTTCGCGTCGGAGGCCCATCGCTTTTTCGCGCCTGCATTCGGCCCTTTTCAGATTGCTTTTTCGGCTTGGGCTTGGGTGCGATGGGAACCCCACTGACACATGAAAGCCCCAAACCTCCCCCGAGCCCCCCCATCATCCCTCCTCCCTGCCAACTTCCCATCCCCCTCAACCCCCAACCCCCTCAACCCCCAACCCCCTCAACCCCTCACAACCCCCCCAGGTGCTGCCGTTGGTGGAGGGCGCCCTGGCCAGGGAGGAGGCGGTGCAGTCCCTGGCCGCGCGCGCAACCGCCGCACTGGCAGACGCCGGCGGCGGCGGCGAGAGCGGCGGCGAGGGGGCCGGCGGTGGCGGCGAGAGCGGCGGCGAGGGGGCCGCCCCCGGCAGCGGCGGCGCCGGCGCCGGCGGCCCCGGCGGCGGCGGCGGCTCCCAGGCGGCGCTGCTGCCAAAGGGTCTGCGGCGCGCGCTCATCCGTTTTGTCAGGGCCGGCGGCGCGGGGGAGGGTGAGGGGGGCACGCGCCGCGCCCGCGGGGCCAGGCGGCCGCTCTTTTTGCTTTTGGGCGTGCGCGCGTGGCTCTTCAGGGGGGTGGCTGTGCCCAGTCGCTACTGCATTAGTCGTCACTCAAAACCGTGGACGCGCAGTTCAAAAAAGCGACCCTTTTCAGTTTTCTCAACGCCCCCCTGCCCCCCAAAAACCGCAGGCGAGGAGGCGTCTGTGTTCCGGGGCTACAAATCAAAGTGGGCGGGCAGGCGGCCGTTTTCTTTCAGCCGCTGGTTTTGCGGCACCCGAGTCCTTTTTAGATCGGGGTTTGGTCTGGGGTTTGGTCTGGGGCTTGTTTCTTGCTCATTCAGCAACCCTCTTTGGTTGCTTGATGCCGCCCACCCCACCGGCAAGCCGGGATTCGGGCCCATAAGCAAACTCCGAACAGCACTCCAAACCCCACGCCAAACAAAGCGCGGAGCGAAATCCAAAACAAACTCTGAGCAGCACTCGAAACCAAACGCCGAACGAAACGCAAACAACCGCCAGGCTGCGCCGAAAGGAGTCTGCAAAGGCGGCAGACCGGGAGGCGGCGCGCCTGGTGGCGCGCCTGCAGGCGGAGGCCGCCTCCTCGGCCGCCGCAGCCGCAGCCGCCGGGGGCGGCGGCGGCGGCGGAGGGGAGGAGGACGGCGGCGGCGGCGGCGGCGAGGGGGAGGCGCCGGCGGCGGTGCCGGGGGGGGCGGACCTCTTTTCGGACGATGCCTTTTTCGGTGGGCGGTTTTGGGGGGTGGGGTTTTGGGGGGGTGCATTTGGTTGGGGGGGGGGCAATACAGCGCACTACAGGACAGGGGGGTGCTTTGGGGCTTTGGTGGGATCTCCCAAGGCGTAAAGCACCCCAGGAAAACAGCAAACAGCCCCTTGTTTGGAAAGATGATTGGAACGCGGCTTCATGAACGAATAAAACGATAAACCCACTGCACAAATATGCCCCCTCCCCCTCCAGACGCGTTCGTGCACCTGTGCCGAGCGCTGGCGTCGTCCGGCCGCGCCGCGGCGGCGGCGGCGCTGGTGGCGCGCGCGGCGGCGCTGGCAAAGGCGGCCGGGGGGTGAGGGGCCGGGGGGGCCTGGATTTCGGGGGGAGGGGGTGAGGGGCTGCTGGCAGGGGTTTTTGGGCAAACCCGCCAGTGCCCCAAAACGCGCCCTTTCCGCCACGGGGCGCTTTTGGCGTGCACACTGCAAATCATGCCAACAAGTCAATCCCATGAAACGTCAAAAAGCATCCATAAACGCGCCAAAGCATTCAAAACAAAACCAACGCCGGCGCAGGGGCAAGGGCGCGGCCAAGGACCGGGCCGCGCTGACTCTGGCGCTCGGCGGCAGCGGCGGCGCGCGGCGGCGGCGGGCGCAGCTGTGGCAGCTGGCCGCAGAGGTGGAGGTGGGCTTTGCTTTTGTGTTCTTTTGGGGGGGCTGGGGAGGTCTGTTTTTGGCTTTGGGGGTTTGGGGGCGCCTCCTTCTGGGCTGGCCCCTTTCCCCCAAAAAACACACGTCTCAAGCCCCCTGCCTCCCTCCACCGAAAATCAACCCTTTCCTTCGCCCCAAACGCCTTCAACCCCCCCCCCCATTCACATGCACACAAAAATGCAAGCACACCCCACACCCCCCCAGGTTGCCTCTGGGGAGCCCAGCACCGCGGTGCAGCACGTGCGCACGCTCTGCAGCAGGTGGGGGGGGGGGGTTTCGGGGCTTGGGCCTTGGGGTTTGGGGGTGGAGTGGCGGCAACGGAGCGCCCGCAGCGCGGGGCGTTTGCGTTGACAAGCGCTGGCGCCGGGGTGGATCGACACCCAAATCGATAGCCATGGCAAAAAACAATCAACCCACATCTCCCCTCCCAAATAACACCAAAAGCTCCCCAACCACCTAAAACGCCCGAAAACCTCCCCTCTCTCACGAAACAAAAACCAAAACCAAACCAAACCCAGCTGGGCCTACTCCTGGGCCGCCTGGGGCCTCTACTGCCGCCTGCTCGCGCGGCTGGGGTCCCTGCGCCACTGGGGGCGCTTCGTGGCGCAGCTGCGGGCGCGGCACCCGGACAGCTTTGCTCTGGCGGTGCTGCAGGTGGGGCCCGGCGGCTGTGTGCGCATGTGGGGCTTCCGTTCTCTTCGCCGCCTGTTTCATTTGAGCTGACTGGTTTGCTGGCGCGGACACCGCCCAGTGCGCCGCCCTAGGACGGCGCAACCCCCAGGCCCACGCCACCACGCTGATAGAACACGCCACCCACCCCCCAAATACCCCCCCCCCAACCACCCCCCGTGCCCCCCCGCCAGGCCCACGCCACCGCGCTGGCGGGGGATTACTCAGAGGCCTCTGCTGAATACGCGACAGCACTCAGGTCGGCGGGGGGGCTTGGGCACAGGCCCGGCCCGCTGCCGGAGATCAAACCCCTTTCCTGTTTGCGGGCTTGTGGTGTTACACCAGGGGTGGTTAAACCTTTAAAACCAGGTAAGCCTAAACTCAGACAAACCCCCCCACCCCCCCCCCACCCCCCCAGGTCCCTGCCCAACGAGCCGCTCCTCCTGCTCTGCCTGGGCGCTGCCCAAACCTCCCTCGCCGCCGCCCGCCGCGCCCCCGCCCGCAACGCCGCCGCCCTCCGCGGCGCCGCGGCGCTCGCCTCGTACGCGCGCGCGCGCGGCGTCGCCTCGGAAAGCGAGTACAACATCGGGCGGGGCGCGCACGAGCTGGGGCTGCTGCACGCCGCCGCGGCGCACTACGAAAGGGCCCTCGCGGCGCGCGACGCCGCGGTGGCGGCGGCGGACGCGGAGGCGGCGGCGGCGGCCGGCCGCGGCGGCGGCGGCGGCGGCGGCGCGGCGGCGATGGAGGTGGATGGGGAGGGCGGCGGCGGAGCGGGAGGGGGAGGGGGAGCGGAGAGGACGGCCGAGGAGGCGGCGGCGCTGGAGGGCGCGGCGCGCGAGGCGGCGCACAATCTGGCGCTGATCCACCGGCGGTCTGGGGCGCCCGGCCTGGCGCGCGGCCTGATGGCGCGCTACCTCGTTTTTTGACTTTCGAGCCGCAGGGGGTTGGCCGGAAAGCGCGCCCCGCAGGCCCCCTTTTACGGTTCTCGCGTTCTTGTTTTGAGGGTCCGGAAGGCTTCTGTTTTTTTGTTGGTGGCGCCGCGCCGTGGGCCGCCTTGTTTCGCTACCTGAAGCGTCCCGTTTCGTCCTTCCCTGTTTTAGCCCCGCCTTGTGCCCCGCCTGCCTTCGAAGGCCCAAGGCACCGAAGGCACCGTGGCCCCCAGCCCCTCCGCGGCGCAGCCCCCCCATGGGAGCCCCATCCCGCGGAACGGCCGGCGTTACATGCGCGCGCGCTGAAAAGCGGGGGCGGGCGGGCGCGCGCTGTAAACGCTCCGGACTGCCCCGGCGGCGGGCGGGCGGGGCGCTCCAGGCCCGGTCCACAGGGCTTTGCCAGATCAAGTTCTTGGTCGGGCGGTTTTGAATGGGCGGTGCATCGTCTTTTGGGGGGGGTGCGGCGGGCGGGCACACAGAGGTTTCGATACCGTACGCCGGCCGGTGAATGCAGCCAGTCCGGCAGTCCGGGCTGAGAGATTGAAACGCGCAGGCAGACACAGAAAAAGAGCCGGTCTGGCCAGTCCAGGTGTCCCAACAGCCCAGGCAGTCCAGGCAGTCCGGCTACTCGGCGCGCGCAGCCGCGCCCTCCTGCCCCTCCTGGGGCAGCCCCAGCGACGCGCCAGAGCCCACGAAGCTGCCGCTCCCGCCCCCCCACCGCAGCGCCGTCGTCGGCAGCGCCGCGCGGTGGCTGCTCATGCTCGCCAGGCTCGCCTCGCTGCCGCCGGCGCCGGCGAGGCCGGCGTCGGCGGCGGCGACCGCCGCGGCCGCCGCCGCCTCGGGCGCGGGCGGCAGCGAGGCGGAGTCGTCATAGGCCGGCGGGAGGTAGCCGGCCGCGTCCCCGCCGCCGCCGCCCGGGCGCGAGGGCCCGTTGATCGCGGTGTGCAGCCCCTTCGCCGCCGCGCGCAGCGCGCCGCCCGCGTGCGCCGCGAGCGCCGCGCCGTGCCCGACGACGGCGGCGCGGCGGCTGCCCTCCGGGGCCGCGGTGGCGGCCTTTGCCTGCACCGCTGCCACCGCGGTTTTGAGGTTGGAGCGGAGGATGCTCACCGTCTCACCAGACACGCGGACGAGCTCGTCGCGCACGTTGCGCATCTGGGGGGGGTGGGGTTGCGGTTGCGGTTGCCGTTTGCGCTTTGCGGTTGCGGTTGCGGAGGCTTCACTGCTGTCCCAACCCCTTGCACACGCCCCCGGCCAGCGGACACATCATTACGTCACATACTCGCGTAACCGCGCGCGGGCGCACCGTGTTTGAGGCGTCGTTGGTGGCCTGCATCGCGGCCGCGCCGGTGACGGCGAAGCGGTTGAGCCACGCGGGCACGGGGTCGACGCACAGCATGGACGCGAGCTCGTCGCAAAAGTGGCTGTTTTTTTCGGGTTGGGAGGTTTGGGGGTGGGGGGGGGGTACCGTGTTTACGAGTGGTTGTTTAGGGTTTGCATGGGGGGATCACGGGGGCTTGCGGCTGTTTTCATGTGGTTTGAAGGGGCCGGGGCCTATGGGGTTTCGGCGTTGCTTTGCCCCCTTGCAGAAACCAAGACCAGCGCCGCCTTGGGTGAACAAAAACCCTCACCAGCAGTTGCGGGAGAGCAGGTCGTAGGAGGAGCCCGGCCACTCCTCCCGCATGCGGCGGATGATGGCGTTGATCTGCGGTGTTTTTTTGGGGGGGGGGCGATTGGGGGTTTGGGTAGAGACGCGGTTTGGGTGTTGGCGGGTGCGGCTGGGGCTTTCAGGAGGGGGTGATCGGGCGGCCCTTCCCCTGCCCGAGGGCAGGCAGGCCGAGCAAAAGCCTGGCAAAGGCCACGCGGACACCGCAATCGCGTGAACACAAATGCACACGTGTCAGCCAACGTGACTGCTCCTCAAATGCGCAGAAACGCGCCTGCGCTTGGTCGAGGGTCGTCTTCCCCAGGCTGATGGTCTCCCTGAAGGTGTACATGGGGTTTGACTTGACCCGCAGGTGGTACACGCCAGAGCCGCTCTCCTGAGGGTTTCGGGCGGTTTTTGGCAGTTTTGGGCCGTTTTTCGGTGGTTTCGGGCGGTTTCGGGCGGTTTCAGTTAGGTGCCGGGCTTTGTTTCAAGCTCGCGGGGCGGATGCAGACCTTGCGGCGGCGGCAAAACCCAAACTCGGCAGATCCAGCAACGGGCGGAAACGCAAGGCCTGTTTTGCTCAGGCAGCAGCCGAAACTCGAAACGGGCAAGGGGCTCACGCAGTAGCCGAAAGAGTATTCCACGTCGCCCACGACGATGGCGCCGTGGAAAACGCCCCCCAGCCCGCCAAACAGGTTGCGCGTCTGGTGGGGTTGCGGGGGAGCGGGGGTTTGGGGGGGGAGGGCGTGGGCCGGCGGCCGACGTGGCGCGGCCGCGGGGCGCGGGGGAGGCCCGGGACGTTGCGAGCGGCGGCTGCCGGCATGCGCATGCGCACGCGATGCTCCCAGTGCATGCGCCATGCGGCGCTCCCAGCGCATGCGCCATGCGGCGCCGTCCCGCATGCGCCGCGGCGCGCGGGCGGCGCGCACAATGTTGTTGATGCGCGTCAGGGGCGCGGTGCTGCTGCCCTCGTCGCCAGAGGGGGGCACGACATCGTACACGTTGAGGAAGACCTCGGTTCCCTCCGCCATGGTCGCCGCCTGCCGGCACGGCTGGACGACAGCAGCGAGGGCTGACGCGCTCGGCGGCGCGGCAGGTGGCACGGGGCCGGCTGGAAGGGTGCCTGCGGCTGCGCTGAGCGGTTGTGGCTACGCCGCGGAACTAGGGCGTCAAAGTCTCGCTGTTGAAGTGCGAACTGGCCGTGGCAGCGCGCGGGGACGGTGGCGTGACTTGCGTGGAACTGAACCAGCGGGCAGGGCCGCCTTCTGGCCGGTTGGAAGGGATCTTGGGCGCCTTCCGAACCCGTTGCGACTGATCCAGGGCGCGAAAGCCCGCGGGTGTGGGAGCGGTGACTCGAGCGACACACCCGCGTCACTGGAACTGATCGCGGGCTGGGAGCGCCCAGCAAACTTCGCACATCACCTTAGTGCGCCATACATCCCCCGAGGGTGCGCCTTAGGGCCACTGGCATGCACAGCCCCGCCAGTTTGACCGCGTCAAACGCAGCGCCGCACGGCCAGCAGCCCAGCACCCGACACGGCACCCAATCCGCACTCAGCACTGGGTGGATAAAAGTTACAGCAGGGCGGGGCACAAGCAGGGCAGGCGCGCAGGCGAATTGAGAATACGGTACAGCCGCAGCGGCGGGGGCGCTCAAATTGGATTGGCAATAGGGGGTTTGCCCGTCTTTTTAGTGTCGCTCTCCAGCCCGCCGCGTGAAAACAACAGCATGTGCGCGGGCTGGCATGGGCCGCGGCGTGGCGCCGCGGCCGCATGCGGGCGGGCGCGTCGCAAAGGCGGGGGGTTTGGGGCCGCGCCGGCGTCCGAGCGGGAATGTGCGCCCGGCGCCAACGGCCTCTTCAGGCGCCCGCAGGCCGGCGCGCGGCCCGGAAACGAAGGCGCGCTCTGGGGCCTTGGGGTGGGACAGCTAGGGTACAATCCTCGCTCTAATTCGGGGGGCTGGGGTGGGGAGAGGGGGGGCCATCAGTGGTGGTACAAAGGGGCAGCGCACATGCGCACATGCGTGCATGGCGCAGCCCGGGCCGCCGCATTGCTGGCGCCCCGGGCCGGCGGCGCCCCCCGCGGCGGCCGCCCCTCGGCAGGCGCGCGCCGCGCGTCGCATTTTGCGTGCGTGCGTGCGTGCGCGCGCGCGCGCGGGGGCGGATCGAGTTGGGGTTTGTTGTCGCGCGAAGACGCAGGAGAGAAATTGCGCAACGGCCGTCGACGGAAAAGGAAAGGGACGGATTGGCGCGGGGTGCATCGGGGCTGCCGGGTGCATCGGGGCAATCGCGCCCCCGGACGCCTGCGGCAGCGGGCTGCATGGGCCGGCGAGGCCGCGGGGCGGGAGGCTTCGGGCTACGCCCTTCCGCGCCCGCCTCAAGCCACCGCGGGCAGCCCGGCGCGCGCCGCCCTGGACGCCAGTCCGGACGCCGCCTTGGACGGCGGCTCGGGCGCGCTGTCATCCTCGGAAGCCGGGAACCCCAGGTCGCGCGCGTTTGCCCAGCGGTCAACCACGCCAAAGGCGCAGTCAAGCTCGAGGCCGAGGTTGAGCTTGCCGCCCTCGCCGTTGTCGTTGGCGGAGGTGGGGCTGAGGTAGAAGCCGCTCTCGCCCCACGGCTCGCCCTGCGGGGGGGAGGGGGGTCGTTCCCGGGCCGCGCGGTGAGTCTTTTGGTGTGTGCGCAGGCTGCTTTGCAGGGGCTGGGGCGGGGCGGGGACTTCGCAATGCCTTTCACCGCTCCCCGCGCGCTCTCCGCGGCGGGCCGCCCCAACAGCAGAGGGAAGCGGGCCCTTCCTCCCGCGGCCGGCGCGCCCCAAACCCTACACCCTGGCCGCGCCCGCCGGCTCACCCAGGAGTTGCGGGTGATCCAGACCTCTGTGCCGTCGACCACGGTCCACCCCACCACGGAGACAACGTGGTTGGGCTGGGGGTCGGCCTTCAGGCGCTGCGCAAACACGCCGCCTGGGCGTTTAGGTTTTTTGGGGCGGGGAGGAGGGGCGTTTTGCTTAATGGGGGGGCGGGAAGCGCGGCGGGGCGGGGGGTCGAGCGGGGGCGAGCGGGGCGGGGCACTACAACACGCACAACTTGGCGGCCGCAACGGCTCACGCACGCGAGCGACCCCACAACCCGTGTTGTGCAAACACCAGCACACACCACCACCCCGCCCACCCTTGTATTTGTCGAGCTCGTCGGTGGCCTCGATGGAGCAGCTGATCGGCCCCCGCTTGTAGATCTCCGCCTTCATTTCCAGCCGCCCGGCGACCAGCCCGTGCTCGCCCACCACGAGGCGGGAGTAGTCAAACAGCGGGGTGCAGCCGCCGTTGGGGGAGCAGGTGAAGCACCTGGGGGCGGTTTTGGGGTTGGGAATGGGGTTGGCTTTGGGGTTGGTTTTTGGGGTGGGGAGGTGTGAGACGTGCGCGAGTCGGAAGCCGTGCGTGGGGTGCGCGCGTGTTGACGGGTGGGGGCGCGGGCGTGCACAAACTGGAAGTTTGCGGCCTTTAGAGCTAGGGCGCGGGGTTGGTCGGGGCTAGCCGAAGCTCGCGGCGCGCGCGTGGCCCTGCGGGCCCGGCGCCCCGCAATCGCGCGGCGCGGGCGCGCCCGCTCACTGGTGCTTGTGGTTGCACTTCTCGTTGTGCGCCACGTACTGGTTGCAGCTGCGCGGGAGGGAGCGGGGCGGGGCGGGGAGGGGAGTTGGTTGTTGGGAGGGCAAAGACTGGGGCGGGCGAGGCTCGCTGCCAAGCAACGCACGCGCGCGCGCGCGCGCGCCCCCCAACGCTCACGTGTCGGTCGGCACGCCGTGCTTGAATGCGTACGAGTAGACCAGCTTGTCGTCCCCCCCGTTGCAGCTGCCCGCAGAGCCGCAGTCGATGACGTTTTGCACCGACAGCACCGCGCCCGGCCACGCGCCGTCGCGGGCGATGTTGGCGCGGTCGGCAAGGGCAGAGGTGGAGGCAAAGGCCCAGCAGCCGCCGCAGTACTCTGGAATGTGCGCGGGGGGGTGGGGGTCGGGGCGGTTTGGTTTGGGGCGGTTGACGAGGCTGCTGGTGAGCAGGTTTGTTGGGGGGAGGGGCCACCGCAGCGGCGGCCCCTAAGCCCGCGTCAGCCAATGGCGCGGCCGCCCCGCTGCGGCCGGACAGCAAAGCGCGGGGGGTTGGGGCGCGCACCCGGAATGTGCTGGTTGCGGACGGGCGAGAGGTAGTTGCGGCCGTTGGCGTTGCGCCTGCGGTTGGGGGTTTGGGGGGTTTGGGGGGGGGGGGGGGGGGTGAGCAACGAGGCGAGAGCGCGGCGGGCGCGCGTGCGGTTGGGCAGGTGGGGACGAGGGGGCAGACGAGATGCGCGCGTTCAGGTGATGCCACGCGGCGGGAAAGCTCCCCGGGCAGGGGGTGCGACCGGGCGCAGCAGCTGCCGGCGCGCGGTCAGCAGTCGTGTGTGTCAGCAGCCGCTGCCGCAGGCGACAACGGCGCCCCGCGCCTGGCCTAGCCCCCAGTCCCCTCACCAGTCCCAAGTGGAGGGCAGCTCCTCCTCCTTAAGGCCCTCGTGGGGCCGGGGCGAGGTGCTGCGGGAGGGAGGCGCGGCGCGGCGAGCAGCGTGGGTGAGGCGAGATCGTGCGCCGCCGCCGCCGCCCTCGTTGCGCTCGGCCCCGCGGGCCGCTGCGCCGCCCCGCGCTCATTGCGTGTGCCTCGTGGGAAAACAAAGCAGCAGGGCCGGCGGCGGGGGCCATTCGCGGCCTGGGCGCAACAAGGGACGCCGGGGTGCCCCCCACGCCGAGCGCACATGAACTCCCTGTAGCTCGAACGCCCGCGGGCGCGGCCCTCCAGGTTGGTGGCCCATTGAGAAGGCCCCGAGCTGCCCTCAATTACGTGCAGGGCAGCGGACAGCTGCGCAGCGAGGGCCAGCAGCAGCGAGAAGAGGGCGCGCTGCCTCATTGCAAAGGCTGCTGCAGGGAGCCGGCTTCGGGCCTGTTTAGGAATTGTGGAGCGGGGCCCCCGGTGTGGAGAGAAAGGAGGCTTGATCTCGCGGTCAACGCGCCCCCCTGGGTTCCGAGTGGTTTACGGGGGGTTTGATGGCTCGGGAAAGGGCAGTCTGTAGTCACGCATTGCGTCGTATGACCGCGCAAGGACAGGAGCGCTTCTCGCTCGCCGCTGAGCCTGAAACCCGGTCGCCCCCTGATCTACGAGCTCGCGCGCGCCGCTGGCTAGCTTTGAAACACGCGCATAGTGCACGGCGCGCCCGCTGCCTTCCCGAGGGAAAGAGCCGGCCCGGCGCGCGCGCTCGCGAGTCGCGGCGGCGTGCCGCACCGGCCTGTGCCAAGCTCGCACGCACAATGGCCGCCGCGGCGCTGCGGCCCGCGGCCATACAGTGAGCGCCCGGGCGGGCGGCGGGCCGTATGCGCATGCGGCCGACGCACTGGGGCGGAGCGGGGAGCGCGGCTGGTTGCAGCGGCGCGGGGCGCAGCGCGGGCCAGCACCGCCGCGCGCCGCCACGCCGCTCGGCGCGGCGCGCCAGCAGGCGCGCCAGCAGGCGCGCCTGCATCAAACCATTGCAGCATTGCCGCTTGCGACAGCGGTTGAGGGCCCCGCCGCCAATCGCCCCCAGCTTGCAGCCCAACCCTTTGCCCCTGGCCCCTTTCATGTTCCCTCGACCACGCGCCGCCCAAAACCGCACCCCCTTGCCAGGCTGGTGCCGGCCTCCAGCCTCCACGTCAGCCGGCCGGTGTGGTGGCTCGAGTCGCGGTGGGGCTTGGGCGGGGGCTCTCTGGGATGTTGCTTTCGGCCGCTGCCCCCGCGCCGCTTCGTTTCGGCCGCTGCCCCCGCGCCCATTTGTTTTGGGTTGATGCAGTTGACCTGGGCCCTCGACCCGTGTCGCTGTTGCAACAAACGGTTTTTGGCTGGCATGGAGGGGACCCCCCTGAAAACCCCCGAAACCCCCTCCCGGACACAAACCCCCCCCCCAAACAGGTTTCACTTTAGCTTTGCGGACTATTTCGACCGCGAAAGGATGAACTTTGGAGCCCTCAGGTGGAGGGGGGGAAGCCGCCGCGTTGCGGGGCCGGGCTGCGCCAAACAGCGGGCACCGCACGCCGCCGCGCACACGCAGACGCAGCCGCGCACACGCAGCCGCGGCTGCGCGCACACGCACGCACTCGCGCACGCGAGCCCTCGCCTCAACTGTCCATGCAAAGCCGTGCAAGTGCCGTGCAAATGCGCACCCCACGCACCCCCCCCCCCCCCGCCCTCAGGGTGGTCAACGACGACCTGGTCAAAGGGGGCGCCGGCTTTGGGACGCACCCCCACCGGGACGCGGAGATTTTCTCATACGGTGGGGGGGCGCCCTGCTGGCGGCTGTTGCTTTCGATGCGGGTGGTGCCAAAAACGGCGCCCTTCCCGCGCTGGGGCCTTGGTGGATGGGCGGTTTCCCCTGATCCCACTTGACTGATTCTCCCAGAATCCCTGCCTCGCGCGGTGCAACCACCCCCGGAATGAAGCAACCCCCCTGCCACGCCGCCCCCGCCTCCCCCGCCGCCCCCCGCCCCCAGTCCTGGACGGCCGGCTGACTCACGCCGACAGCATGGGTAACCGGGAGTCACTCGGCCGCGGCGGGGTGCAGGTGCGGGCGACCGGGGCGCGGCGGGCGGGGCGGCCGCCGGTGCGCGTGCGGGCGCGCGCGCCCGTCGGCGCGCGCGCCTCGCCGCCCCCCAGGGGTGATAGGCCGCTGCGCCGGCGGCGGGGCCGGTGTTCCCTCACTGCCCCGCGCGCGCCACTCGCGGCTTGCGCACCGAATGCGGCGGCGGAACGCAATCAGACCCAGGGCTCACTCCCCCTCCCAAGTCAGGGCTCCCCCCTTCCCCTCGCCCCCCAAAAAACCAAACCCCAGTCGCTAAAACAGCCCCCAACCCCCAAAAACTAATAATCCCAAACGTCCCGCCTTGTGCCTCTCAGTACATGTCCGCCGGCAGCGGGGTGACACACTCTGAAGAGAACGACCACGAGGAGACCTGCAGGTTCATACAGGTCTGGCTGACACCTGCCGCGTGAGTGGGCTTTCCTTTTGTGGAGCAAAGGGTTTTCCTGAAAAGGGCTTCAAGCTGCCGGTGGTTTTGGAATCCAGGGTTTGGGGCGCGCAAACCTCCCAAGTTATGGGGAACGGGTTGGGGGTTGAAGGGGTTTGGGAAACGGGGGCGTGCGGGGGCGTGCCAGCCGCGCGCCAGGCCCGGGTGAAACACACGCCGGCGCCCCCTCGCGCCTGCCCGACCGGTTCGGCCGCCCCCAAAACGCGCGCGGCGCCGCCCCTCCCCCCAAAGGCGCGGCCTCGAGCCACAGTACGGCAGCAGCACCCACGAAAGGGGCGCCCGCCACAACCGCCTGCTCCAAATCCTCGCCGGCACCGGCCCGCCCCCGGACTGGCCGGGGCTGGCCGCGGCGGGGACGAGGCCGCCGCCGCGGTTGCATGCGGACACGAATGTTGTGGTGTCCGAAAGCGACGGCGGCGTCGCGCACGCGCTGACGCTGGGGCCGGCGCGGCAAGGTGCGCGGGCTGGGGCGGCTGTTGGTGCGCTCGTGCCTCTCGCCAGCAAAGTGCCAAGCCCCCACCCTTGACCCCCGCCGTTCAAGCCCAAACCCACTACCCCGATCCGGCCCAACCGAATACGCCCGTCACAGCCCCGCAAGCCACGCGATAAAATGCCCAATACCGCCCAAACTAGCCCCCTGTCCCCCAAAAACCGCCCACCGCCCCCACACACGACCGCCAGCCTACCTGCTGTGCATGGAGGGGGCCCTCACCGCCAACGGCCAGCGCCTCGGCGCGCGCGACGCCGCGCGGGTCTCTGGGGACGGCGCCGCGCCGGCGGCGCTGGAGGTGGCGGCGCTCGGGGAGAGGGCGCACTTTTTGGTGGTCGAGATGGCGCAGCCGCCCGGGGGCTGAGCGCGGCGCCGGTAATAGTAATGAGGAGACGGGGCTGGCGCTGGGGGAGGGGGCGCAGTTTTGGGTGGTCGAGATGGCGCAGCAGCCCGGGGGCTGAGCGAGCGCGGGCTGGGCGAGCGCGGAGGGTAACAGTCACTGCATTCCACAGAGAAGGGGCAGGAGCTTTCGCGGCCGCGGGCTTGGCGCAGTCAGGGGGGTGGTGCAGCGGGCGGCGCGCCCTTTGGAGGCTGGTGAGCGGCGCGCGGCCGCGGCAGCAACCCTATCACCGGGTGACACAGGGGAATATATTAAATTGAATTTTTTGCCGCTTTTGTTCTGCCGAACGGCGAAATCCACGTCCATCCAGAGGCCTCACTCCGACGGCGCGTTGGCAGCGTCAAGGCCTCGATCGCTGCGATCGCTGGCGGTGATCGTGCCCATCCGACCTTTTGCTCGGAGTTGCGACCACCGCGTGCCACCAGGGCGGCCGTTTGGCCAAGTGTGCAGCAGGTCATCCTCTCAAATCAAATCGGGGTTACGCCCTTGGCACTGCCCGTGGCCGGGGGCGCAAATCGCCCCGGATCGGGCTTTGGATCGTTTCAGGTTGCACCGTCCTACAGTTCCGCCCAAGCCCTGCTCGCTGCAACGGTGCAACGGTGCATCCCGCCTCCGCCGCCGAAGGTGAGGCCCCGGCCGCGGCCCCCTGGCCGTCCGATCGGGGTTCTTGGGCTCTAAACGACGAAAGAAGTCCTCAACGGCTGCGATAGCAGGCTGCGATCGGCCCACCCGGCGGCTACTGGGGGGCCTGCCAAAAACTGCATTCGCCAGGTTCGTCAGCGCCCAGATCTTCGGCCACATTCACCCTCATGATTTCCCTCAAATCACCGGTAGGACGGACTATCGTGCCGCCATGGCGCTCCGCTGCCCCCAGGGGGCGGCTCTGCTGCTGCTTGTCGCTGTCCTGCACGCCGCCCCTGCCCTTGCCGGTGAGCAGCTCTGCCACGTTGACTGGCCTGTTTCGGCCGGCGCGCCTGCCGTGCTCGTGCCCCCGCCGGGTCGCGCAGCCCTCGTACATGAGAGGCTGGAACTCGGTTTCTGGGCAGGACATGCCGCCGCAGGCCTGGCCCTCCACGCGGCGCTCCCTGACCCTGCCCAACTTCCCCAAAATGACGACCCTCCCTTCCAAACGCCCACCACCCCTGTGCAACAGCCTGCCCCTCTGGCTGGTACCAAGCCGTCGGCACCGTCTATGACAGCTGGCCCCAGCCCCGCTCAAAAGAGTGCGTCGACTACAGCGGCTGCGAGTGGGCCGGCATGTTTGCGTCGAAAGACGCTGGGTCGAACAACAAGTGCAGCGCCCCCGCCCAGTGGCTCAACGGCGGCAACGGCGATTTCAACTGCCGGTGAGGACTCGGGAGGGCTGTTGATTGAAAGCCTGACAGCCCATGCTCGCGCGTGCGCAACCATGCGCGCCTGCATGCATGCGCGCATGTGCACACGCACACGCACACGCGCGTGCGCACGCATCCACTCCCTCCGCGCCCCGTCCCCACTGCCCCGCAGCTACCCGGACTGCATCGTTAACGCCTGGTCTGTCGCCGCCACGTTTGGCCGCACATCGGGCGCCCCAAGCATCCTCGGCCGCCAGATCGAAGTGATGGTGGAGGGGAAAACAACCGCAACCGCCCGCGTCAACGTCATCGACCAATGCGTGAGCTTTGCTGAGCCCGGCCATGGGCTGTCTGCGCGGGCTTTTGGCGGCAGCTTTAGAGGCACGCACATGTTCAGGCATGAGTTATGGACGCCTCGCAACCGGCCTGCTGTTCGTGTGCCCACTGCCCACGCGCCGAACCAAGCCCATCTGTCTGCTTGGCTGCTCACGTGCTGCGTGCCGCGCCCAAGCAGACCAACCAACCCCTGCAAAACAGCCGGCCGCACCAGCCGCAAACTACACCCACCAAACCGCATGCAGGGCGACGACGACTGTGACAACTGCTGCTCCATTAACACCGGCAGCGGCAAGTGGACCCTGATTGATATGGAGAAGTGGCCCGCCTCGCGCCTGCTCGGCTTCAACCCGACCGCGCCCGGATTCGACATCAACGATGTCGCCACGCCCCCCGCCGGCGGCAGCCGCCCCGGCGCTGGATCGGGCGTTATGGCGCTGTGCTTCCGCGACGTCGGCGCGGAGACCACAGGCTCCATAAACACCTGCAACGTGAGCGGCACGCCGCGCCGCGTGGCGATGGGGGGGGGGGCGCTCGCTGGTTTGCATTCCCCAAAGCGCGCGCTGCACAAGGCATCATACTCGCCCACCGTCTTAGGGCCGGCGCTGTTGTTTGACAGGCAGACATGGCCTGGCCCCGAAACGCATGACTGTTGTGTTTCTCCACAATGCCCGCAGGGCGGCGGGCGCACCTGCGCCGCCATCACCGCCACTGTGGCAAACGGCGCCTGGCCCGCCGGCGCCTGCAACGGCGCTGCCAGCGGCGCCTCCTGCACCGCCATCTGCAAGACTGGCTTCACGGGCTCCCCCAAGGCCACCTGCACCAACGGCGCCTGGTCAGCCGTCAGCGGCAGCTGCACTGCCGCCCCCCGCAGTGAGTTGCTGCATGTGGTGGGCTGAAGCGAGGGGCTAACCCGTGAAACGAGCTAGCAGCCGGCACGGCCGCTAGGGCGCGCATTGCACTGAGCCTTTTCTGCAAGTTCAGTTATGCGGCGGCGTACGCGTGCCAGCTGGATGGGTTGCCAATGCTGCCCTTCCCCCAAACGCGGTGTGTGCATATCAAAAGCTGACTGCAGAGCACCCTCAAGCCATGCATGTTTCCCCCCTGTCCCCGCTCGCAGCCTGCGCCGCCATCACCGCCACTGTGGCCAACGGCGCCTGGCCGTTCGGCGCCTGCAACGGCGCTGCCAGCGGCACCACCTGCCCCGCCACCTGCAACTCTGGCTTCACGGGCTCCCCCAAGGCCACCTGCACCAACGGCGCCTGGTCAGCTGTCAGCGGCAGCTGCACTGCCGCCCCCCGCAGTGAGTTGCTATTGGTGCTGAGACGGTGGGGACGCAAAAGTGAAGCAAGCCGGCAGCTTGCAATTTAACCAGGGCGTGCATTGCAACTCTGGGAATGCACACAGTTGGCACTATCTGCGCGCCAGCTGGGCGGCCAGTGTCTCTCCCCTCCATTGAAGGTGTTTGCAGCTTGAGAGCTCTCTTGAGTGCACAACCCCCACTGTCATGACCCCCCCCTTTCTTGCAGCCTGCGCCGCCATCACC
The DNA here is from genome assembly GCA_003203535.1 of Raphidocelis subcapitata. Taxonomy (NCBI): domain Eukaryota; kingdom Viridiplantae; phylum Chlorophyta; class Chlorophyceae; order Sphaeropleales; family Selenastraceae; genus Raphidocelis; species Raphidocelis subcapitata. The sequence goes on from BDRX01000002.1 coordinate 561,329, forward strand.
GCCACTGTGGCCAACGGCGCCTGGCCGTTCGGCGCCTGCAACGGCGCTGCCAGCGGCGCCACCTGCCCCGCCACCTGCAAGACTGGCTTCACGGGCTCGCCCAAGGCCACCTGCACCAACGGCGCCTGGTCGGCCGTCAGCGGCAGCTGCACCAAGAGCGGCGGTGAGTGTTGTGGGACGGGGAACGAGGGCGTGCACTCAGGGGCGGGCGACCTGCTCAGCCCGCAGCCGGTGGTACAACCATGCGGATCAGGTTGCTTCCAAACCAAGCCTTTGTTGACCTGAGCCTGGCCCCAATAATGCACCTCACCCCAGGCACCTGCTCAGGCCCCTCCACCGACGGCACCTGCGGCACTCAGGGCGGCAAGAAGTGCTGCGCCTCGGGCAGCTGCTGCTCTCAGTATGGTTGGTGCTCTGACAGGCCCAACGACCCCGCCTACTGCGGCACGGGCTGCCAAGTGGGGTACGGCTCCTGCGCCCCCAAGTCGGCCGTAGCCACTATGATGTCAGATGTGGTGGGGCGGCTGCCCACCAACGGCACGGCGCCCGCCACCAAGAAGGCGCTGCGCAAGGCCCGTCGCGCGGCGCGCCGCGCGGCGCGCAACGCCGCCGCCGCCCAGCAGGGCGCAGCCACGGCCGTCGCCACCGCGGACAGCGCTGCCATCGTCGCAGCCACAGCCGAGCCCGCTGCACCCGCCACGCCTGAGCCGCTGGCGGCCCCCGCCACCGCCGAGTCAGCCGCTTTGCTGTCACCTGCAGATTCCCCCGCCCCCGACGCGCCCGCCGCTTCGCCCGCCCCCGCCGCCGAGCCCAGCGGGCCTCCTCCTGCGCCGGCCTCCAACACCACCGCTACCGAGCCGGCCCCCTCGGCCTTGCCCGCTGAGCCCCCTTCCCCCAACCCTGCCGATTCGCCGGCACCCGCCAGCGATGCGCCCGCCCCCTGAAAGCCACACCGTGCGTGCGCCGGCCGGCGACACCCCCGCCCCCTGAACCTTGAATGCACAATGTGTGCACCCCCCTGCTGAAAAGACGGCGGCATTGTGCCCCTCGGATCCCGTCACCATTCCTGCAAGCGCAGCAGCCACAAGAGCGTTCTGTATCTGCGTGCCGGCCCATTGCGTGCGGCAGCATGATTGTTAGATTACACCATAGTAGACGGCGTACACCCCGCTTTGGTGGCCGCGTGCACTCGCGCCACGCTCTCGATCAACAGCCCCTTTTGATGAGCCCAATCTTGCAAAGCAGGCCCCAAGCCCCTGCAAAGCAGACCCCAAGCCCCAGCAAAGCAAGCAGACAGTTCCTGCATTAATACAGACTATTCCCAAGCGCGCCCAGCCTGAACCTAGAAGTATCCTAAGAATGTGTGAAGGCGGCTTAATCGTTGCACAGCCCGGCGGCGTAATCCACGGCTGCACACCCCCTTGCCTTCAAAGGCCACCCACGACTATTACACACTCCTTGCCGGTGGACTTATTATCCGCCCCGTGCGGCCCAGTCCACGATCTGAACACTTGGCCAATATGTTGCCCACCGTCTACCGCACCAGGCCCGAATCTGGCCTGGGGGAACGGCGGTGACCTCTCCCGTGCCGGCGCTGCTGTCGGCAACAGCTGTACCCGCGCGTGCGCGGCCGGCACCGCCACCGACCCTGTCCCTACGTCCCATTCCCCCTGAACCCGCCCCACGGGCCCGCGGGCCTTGGTGTGCGCAGCCCCGGGGGTTGGACCCTAAACCCTGGCCCCTGTTGAAGGGTCTGCGTTTGAGATCCCTATCAACGGCCAGCGATACTGCGGAATAGTGTTGAGATGCGCGGGCCCCTGTAATAGCTGATTAGTTAACCAGTTCAAACCAGGTCAAGTGCGGCGGCGGCTCCCCTGTCGGCATCCCGTGCTCTGAGAGGCGCGCCGCCGATCTTTGCGTTTACAAAAGGCCTGTGCAGGAGGGGCGTGCCGACCGAAGCCTCGCGTTTGTGCCGCCGCTGCTTTGCGCGGTGACAGAGAGGCAAAACCGGCGCCACAGTGCGTGGCTGGAAGCGCGCGGCGACGCGAAAAGCGCCCGCCTGGGCCCCGCTCGCCCCCGCCGCGCCGCGCGGCGGAGCAGCGCGCACGCAGGCGCCAGGCTCGAGTGAGCTGGCAGGGCGCTTTGAACCCAAAAGGCCTCGCCGCAGGCGGGGTTGGGGGCTGCGCCCCTGTTGGTACATTCGGGAGAATGCCTGAGCTACACTGAAGAATGTGTGGCCGGGGCTACATGGGGATGTGAGGGCGCGCCTCGGAGGGGTTTTCACCGCCCGAGGCGGCGCGCGCGCGCATGTGCATGCATGCGGCTGCGGCGAATTCGATTGCGCCGTGTGGGTGGGAGGAGAGGAGGTGGGCCCTCGAAGAGCGAGGGGGTGAAAGGGGGCCCATCAGGCCACCAAAGGAGGACTGCGCCTGCCCAACGGCAAAGGCACAGAGGCAAAGCCAGGACGGTGGGAGGGTGCCCCGCGGGCGCGCCCAAGCCCGCGCGCGCCGCCGCGCTCAGCCCTGCGCCGCCGCGAGCGCGCGCCGCACCGCCGCCAAAAAGTCGGGCCCCAGGTGCTGCGGCTGCACCTCGCCCCCCGTCGCCGCGTCGATGCCGATGAGGCTGTCCGCGTAGCGCAGCTTCCCGGCGCCCTTCCCGCTCACAAACGGCCGCAGCAGCGCCGCGCCGGCGCGCGTCGGGAGCGACGGCGACACGGCGACCACGAAGCGGACGTTTTTGCGCAGCGAGCGCGGCAGCGACTGAAGCGCGCGGACGAGCCAGGGGCCGGGCAGCGGCCCGCGCCGCGGCGGCGGCGAGGGCGGCGGCTCGTCGTCGCCGCCGCCGCCGCTGCTGCGCCGCGGCGCGCGGGGCGCGGGGCACGCCAGCACGAGCACGTACGGCCCCCTCGCCGCGAGCGGCGCGAGCCGCCGCAGCAAAAAGCCGAGCGCGGCGTCGCGCGCGGGGCCGGACGAGGGCAGCGCCTCGGCGTCGACCACCGCGACCGGCCGGCCGTGGCTGTCGCGGCCGCCCAGGAAAAGCAGCTCCCCGAACTGCGAGTCCTCGGCCTCCTCAGAAGTGCCCGGCAGGTCCGGGGTGCGCTCCACGAAAACCGCCTCGTCGTCGCCGTCCGAGGCGGCGCGCGCGCGCGCAAAAGGCGCGTCGCCCGGCGCGCCGCGGCCCGGCGGCTGCTGCTGCTGCTGCGGCGGCTGCGGCTGAGGCGCGCCGAGGGCGCCGAGGGCGGCGGACACGAGGCGGCCCGCGCCGGCGGCGGCGCCCGCGCGGGCGGCGGCGAGGCCGTCTCTGACGTAGGACTGCACCTCCCCGCGCCTCGCCGCGCCGCGCGCCGTGTCGGCGGCGTCCTGCGCGGCGCGCTGCAGGCCCAGCAGCAGGCTGCTGCCGCCGCCGCCGCCGGGGCCCCAGCCGGCCGCGGCGCCGGCGCGGAAGTGGTGGGACTCGCTGAGAGCGTGCGCCGCGCGCTGCACCGCGCTCGCGGCGGCCGGCGGCAGCGAGCGCCACGGCGCGGCGGCGGCGGCGGCGGCCGCCGCCGCGGCCGCCTGCTGCTGGTGCTGCTGCGGCTGCTGCTGCTGCAGGTGGGGGGCGAGGGAAAGGCTGAGATCCACCAGCTCGCTCTCCCGAAGCACCAGGCTCGCGCACTGCGGCAGCGCGACGCACGGCGCGTCCGCCGCGCGCGCGTCGTCGCCGTGCACCATTTGCCACGGCGCGCCGAGCGCGCCGCCGGGCGGCGGCGGCAGCGCCGCCCCCGCCGTCGCGCCTGCCGCCGTCGCGCTCGCCGCCCCTGTGCCTGCCGCTGCCGCATTTGCCGCCTGACCGGCGGCGGCCGCCAAGCCTCCGCCGCCGCCGCCGCCGGCCGTGTGCATCAGAACCGCCCTCTGCACCCTGGGGCTGGCGTCGTCCATCCCCAGATCGCCGCTGCCCAGCGCGATGGGCGCCGGCGGCGGCGGAACGATGTGCCACGCGCCCTCCGGAGGGGAGCCCGAGTGCAGCGCGCCCGGCGCGGCCGCGAGCGCGGCGGCGCGCGCCGCGACGGAGATGGGGCGGGGCGGGGCCTGCGGGCCGCGCCCGCCGCTGCTTCCCCCGGCGGCGGCGGCCCCGGAGGGGCTGCCGCCGCCTGCGAATGGGGCGGCGGCGGCGGCGCCGCCGCCCCACATTGCGAAGCGCTCGGGCCGCAGCGGCGGCAGCGCCGCGCGGCGGGGCACGGGGGATCCGCAATCCGGAGAGGGCGGCGCGGCCGCCGCCGGGGCCCCGGCGAGCCGGCCCGCGGACGGCACGCGCGGCGGCCCCGCCGCAGAGGCCCGGAGGTCGCCCGCGCTGGGCGTGCTGCGCATGCTGCCGCTCAGGCTGCCGCCGGCGGCGGTGTGCCAGCTCGTGTATGCAGAGGCGGCGTCGTCAAACGCCTCCCCAAACGCCTCCCCAAACGCTTCGCCGCTGGCGTCACCGCTGGCGTCGCTGCCGGCGGGCTCCGCTTCGGCCCGCCCCGCCGCCGCCGCGTCGCCCCACTCGATTCCCCCTTCGCTCTCCCGCCACCGCTCCCCCTCGCCCGCCGGCTGCTCGGCGCAGCCGCCGCTGTCCGATGGCGCAGCCTGCGCGTCGCCGGCGTCGTCGCCGTCGGCGGTCGGCTGTGCCGAAGCGCGCGCGCCCGATTGCAGTGGCCGTGGCTGCGGCTGCGGCTGCGGCTGCGGCTGCGGCTGCGGCTGCGGCTGCGGCTGCGGCTGCGGCGCCGCCTGCTGCTCCTCCTGCTCCCCCTCATCTGCCTCGGCGCCGCCCTCGCTACCGCTGATGTCTAGAGTCGCCCCAGAGCCCTCGCGGCCCGGCGCCGCGGCCGCCGGCGGTGCGGCGCGCAGCCCTGCTCCGGTGCTGTCCTCGCCATCAGAGGCCGGCGCGGGCTGGTCGGCCTCGGCACCTGCCGCCGCCGCCGCCGCTGCATCGTCCGGCGCTTGTTGGCCCTCACCCCCCTCCTGCTCGCACCCGAGCTGCTGCTGCTGCGCGCCATCGCGCTCCAACTCTGCCTGCGGCTGCTGCTGCTGCTCCGCCCGCTGCTGCTCCTCCTGGGGTTGCGGCTGCTCTGCCTGCGGTTGCAGCTGCTCCTGGTCCGCCTGCGGCTCTGGCTGCTGCTGCTGCGGCGGCGCCGGCGCCTGCCCCTCGCGCGCCGCGCCCACCAGCAGCGGCAGCTCGTGCTCCGCCAGCCCCAGGGGCCCCCAGTGCTCCAGCGACAGCGCGCCGAGGGGGGGCTCCACGTCCTCCGGGGCCGCGCCGTGCCACGAGGCGCCCGGCCCGGGCGACGCCATGCGTGCTGGAGGGGTCGGGCGGGGGGAGGGGCGCCGTCGGCGGGGCTCGCGGGGGCGGCGGGGTGTCCATGCAGCCCGGAGTGCGGCGCGCGGGCGCGCGCGCGTGGGCGGGGGCGCCCGCCGAGCGGGGCCGGGCGCGGCGCGACGCGAGATCGGAGATGCGCTGGGTGACTCCTTTCAACGGCGTTGGGCGCGCGCGCTGGGAGCGAGCCTGCGGTTCGCCATTGCCGGGCGCGACGCCGCGAGCCACGCCCCGCCTCAGCGCACCTGCTGAAAAGGTTGTGTTGCGACTTCAGGAAGGTACCGTATCCGTGAAACAGGCTGTTCCCGCCTTCAACGCTGGGCTTGCGGGCACGCAGAGCCCAGCCCACGCCCTGGGAGCGTCTGTGCGTCCTATCACGGATCAGTTATGGTAACGAATCACACGGCCGGACGGGAGGACGGATGCTGGGGCCGGCGGCACTCGGCGCGGTGAGCCCCGAAGCGCATGCCGCCCGGGTGGACCTGCCGAGGCGCTGTCACAACGCGGCCACCAGAGGGCTCCGGTGCTGCACTGGCATGTCTGCGCACACACGAGCATGCGTGCACATGCGGACCCGGCTCCCCCGCCCTGGTGCATTACCGTACGCCGTGCCTGAGCTTTGACCCGCGCGTTGACCCGCCGCTCGCGGATTCGGCTGCGCCGGGCACGGGGGCGTGGCGCGCCACTGCGCCTCCAGCGCCCCTCTGGCATGGCCCAGTGTTGCTCCTTGAGCGGTTCAGTCCCCACAAGTCACCCGCTCGCGCCGCGATGGTGCGATCCGTGTGATGACGGAGCGCCGTGCCGTCTCTACAGCACGGTATTGGGTGGGGTTGGACTTCACCGCTCGCACCCAAGAGCACAGAGGGTTGCTGCGATGCGGCAACGCCTGCCGTCGCCCTGCCCCGGCCGGTTCGAGTTTGAGTGCGTGCGTGTGGCAGGGACCGCCGGCGCCGCCGCGCCGCGCACGGCCGCCTGGCGTTCGCGGGGCTGCAGGCGTCGCATTGGGACGGATTTCCCAGCCAGAGGCGACTGCACGACCGCGGGGCGCGGGGAAAACTTTGAAACGAAACTGGAGCGGGCCGGACGGGCCTCGCCGGGCTACCACCGCGGGACCACTCCTACGCGCCCATTGCCAACAATCCTCGTTAGTGGGACCCCGATAAGTTCGACACGCCATCGCGCGCGCTAGATCTAAGGCAGAAGTCGAAGATGCAGAGCAGCCTGCAGACTCGCCCGGCCCGGGCCGCGGCCGGCGCGCCCGCCCCGCGCGCCAGCCGCGTCCGTTCGGTGGCCTGCCGCGCCCAGCAGCAGCCCCGCGCCCCGCTCGCTGCGCTCGCGACCGCCGCCGCCGCCGCCGCGCTCGCCGCGGCGCCCGCGGCGCACGCCGCGGCGCAGCAGGTGGCGCAGCTCTCGGAGATCGACAGCGCGGCGACGCTGGCCATCGGCGGCGGCGCGGCGGTCGCGGGGCTGGGCGCGCTGCTGGTCGCCACCGACCCCCAGAAGCGGTGGGTGGGGGGTTTGGTGGGGGTGGGGGCGGTTTGGGGTCGGGGCGGGCGGCGGTGCGCGGCGCTCGCGGGCGAGGCTGGCCCCTTTGCCGCGAGCAATGCTGTGCGCAGCAGGCGCCGGCGCCGCCGCTGTTTGACCCACTCGACAGCGCCACGCGTGCCCCGACCCACCACAATCATTTATCAAGTATCAACCTCCCACCCACCCACCCGACAAAACAAACTTTGCCCCCGCAGCCGCGCGTCCCAGATGGAGGCCACCGGCGGCGACGAGCTCGAGGCGGTCAAGACCTACTTCAACACCAGCGGCTTTGAGCGGTGGAACAAGATCTACGGGGAGACCGACGAGGCGGGTCAAACCTTGACCGGGTCAAACTTTGACCGGGGCCGCCTGACCGGGGCCGTTTTTGTTCCGCGCTGGTGGCCGGCGCCGCCGGCCAGGACAGCTGTTGGGCGTTGGCAGGCCTGGAACCATGCTCTGAGCCTGTTCAAAGGCCGCGCCCAAGCCAAGCTCGAGCCCCCGTTGATGACCGTGCAAATGCCAGCCCCGCAAACCAACTCAGCCCAACCAACCCAAACACCCCGATCACCCCTGCAGGTCAACAAGGTGCAGCTCGACATCCGCCAGGGCCACGCGCAGACTGTTGACAAGGTGCTCAAGTGGTTTGACGAGGAGGGCAGCCTGGAGGGCGTCGCCGTCGCGGACTGCGGCTGCGGCACGGGTGGGTTTGGCATGCTTCATTTTTGAAACCTCGTTTATGGGGTTTTCTGTTTGGAGGCTCAAATTTGATGTTTCGACTCGACAGGTTGCAGTCGGCGGCGCCGCGGGGGAGGGTGCGGCGGGGCCGGCTGTGCTGGACGGCGGCGGGCAACGGGGGCGGAGTGGCGCCGTGCGTGAACAGGGCCGGGCCGGTTCAAACTTTGCAAACCTGCATCGCGCCATCTCATCTCTCTCTCGGCCCCCCCTCCCCCTCCCGCCCCCCCCAGGCAGCCTCGCCATCCCGCTGGCGCTGCGCGGCGCGGCGGTGTATGGCACCGACATCAGCAGCAGCATGGCGTCCGAGGCGGGACGGCGGTACGAGGCGGCGCGCGCCCAGGGCGGCAAGGGCAGCGCCACTTTCGAGGCGAAGGACCTCGAGTGAGCGGCGGGAGGGGGGGGCCTTTTACGGTTGCGTTTGCGGGCTTGCGGCGTTGCACTGGGAGCAGGACAGCCGAGTGAAGGGGGTGTGGTTGAGCCTGTGCTCGAGCGCCTGGGTTGGCTGGCCGCTGGCGTTTGTTTGGGGTCCTTGCGTGCTTGCGCGCCGGGGTTGCAAGCGTGGGTGCAGAGCCAGCCGTGGGGTCGTGGGCGCACGACTAACTCCTGCCGGAATCCCCCGTGCTCCCCCCCAGGTCCGTCCAGGGGCGGTACGACACCGTCACCTGCATTGACGTCATGATCCACTACCCGCAGGTGGGCGGTGCAGTCGCCGGTTTGGGGCGGCGGTGCAAAACGGCTGGGCGGGGGTTTGGGGCGGGCGCACTTCTGCTTCTGATTGCAGCAGCACCCCAGAACCCGCGCGTTGCCCGGCAAAGCAAACACAGGCATGGCCCCAAGGCATCCTGCAAGCTGCCTGCAGGGGTCACAAGAAGCCGCCGAAACACACCCCATTTCAATCAAAAACTAAATGCCCGCAACGGCCCACCCCACCATCCCCACCCCATCCCCCCGCAGGACAAGGCCGACGCGATGATCACTCACCTCGCGTCGCTGTCCGACCGGCGGCTGGTGGTGTCGTTCGCGCCCTACACGCCTTACTACGCAGTCCTCAAGCGCATCGGGGAGCTCTTCCCGGGGCCCTCCAAGGTTGGCGCGCCTGCGTTTGGGGGGCGTTGGATGTTTGTGCCCGCGTTGGATGCGGGGGGCGGCTTTTGGGGAGCGCTCTCAGGAAGCGCTGCCCCTCAAAACGCACCGTCGCACCCCCAAATGCACTGGCAGCCGCCAGGCAAGCCTGCCCAAACGCCACATCCCCCCATAAAACCAACCCAGGCCACGCGCGCCCAGCTGCATCCCATCCTCCCAACACACCAAAACCCAATCCCAAACCTCCCCAAACACCCTTCCCCAAACACACCCCCCACTCTCGAAAAAAAAACCAGGCCACGCGCGCCTAGCTGCATGCCATCCTCCCAACACACCAAAACCCAATCCCAAACACCCCCAAACACCCCCAAACACCCCCAAACACCCTTCCCCAAACACCCCCCACCCTCGAAAAACAAACCCAGGCCACGCGCGCCTACCTGCACGCCGAGGCCGAAGTGGAGGCGGCCCTCCAGCGCGCGGGCTTCAGGGTGGTCAAGCGGGAGATGACAGCCACCAGCTTCTACTTCTCGCGGCTGCTCGAGGCGGTGCGCGTTTGAATCTGGTTCTCGCGGCCGCTCGAGGCGGTGCGCGTTTGAATGAGAGCCCCGGGGAAAACAGGCGCACGCGCGCGCCGGCGGGCGGCGCTGCGCCGTCTTTGTAGCCGCGGCCGCGGCCGCTGCGCTGCGCACGCTCTCGCCGGTTGTCGGCCTGCGCCGCGCGGCGGCGGCGGAGGCGGCGGCGGCGGCTGTTTTCGCTGCAGGCGCGCCGGCCTCCGCGCCGAGCGCTGCTTCCTGTTCTGTTTGTGAGAGGTGATGTAAAAGCTTGCGTGAAGGTTGGCCAGGCAGCGCACTGGGGTAGCTCGAGCGCACATGATGGCGCTAAAAATCGCACGCAAGGCCCGGGGTGACCGGGCCCAGAGCGAGGTCAACCGCACGGTCAACGCCTGTCATGCTGGGCGCGCGAGCGGTTTGGGAGCTGCCAAATGCAGACGTGGGATACGCACGACCCTTGCGCCTGCACGGTCCTGGTAGGGAGGGGCGCGGCATTTCGGGTGGCGCGGCATCGGCGTTCGTGCCGACAGGGCGCGCGCCGCGGTGATTGGGAGCAGCAACGGGTTCCGGACCGGCACAAAACGCTTCCTCCCCGGTGTTTGCATGCGCTTACACTCGCTCCAGACGCCTCCACGCCACCAGAGGCCGCGTTCCGCAGCCTTCGGTCCTCGCACGCACACCCCGGCGCCCCTGAGCGTCCGCGCCCTGATAGGGGCGTGCTAAACGGCTTGTGGCAGCAATTCATCCATTTAACAGCCGACAAGGAGCGATGGCGACGCTGTGCGGCCGTCGGGCGGGCGTCGCCGTGGCGCGGAGCAGCCTGGCCCCCGCCGTCCGCGTGCCATTCGGGTGGGCAGCTGCCGCGAACGAGAGGGTGCATCGAGTGCTGCGCGCTGCCCCGCATGCCGCGCGCCCCCGCAGCGGCGCGCCACGCCCACGCGCCGCCTCCGCCGCCCGCTGCACGCCGCGCGTACCGATCCCCCGCCGCCGCAGCAGCATCGGCAGCAGCAGCACCCGGCCCGCCACCCCGCGGCGGCGGTCCCTCGCCCTCATCGCCCGCGTGGCCGAGAAGGTGAATGCCGGCCTGCCTTGCCGCGTGCGCGCGGCACGCGGGCTGTGATGCAAAGCAGCCTGGAACACCGCCCGCGCAGCGGCCTAGCCCTGGGCATGCCGGGCCGAGCCGCCCCGCCGCGCCCGCCTGCACCCCGGCCCTGAAACCCTCGACCCGCACCCGCGCACGCTCGACAAACGCAGCAGCCCGGCTCTACCCCAAAGAGCAACGCAGAGGAGGCCACAGAGAAGTACGGACTGGAGGCCGGGCTCTTCAAGGTGGGCAGTCGGGTCTGAATAGTTCGTAATATCAGCAACACAGCCAACCTGCGCCCCCGGCCGCTCGCGCCACGGCTGGGAAGGGGCGGTCGAGCCGAGCCGGCCCGCCGCGGTTGTTTTCGCCGTTGCTGCCGCCCACTGGTGTTGACCAGGTGTCGACTCCATTTGACTGCCCCAAGCCCCCCAAGCCCCGCCAGTTTCAAACCCCGCAACGCCCCGCAACGCGCAACGCGCCCTCCCTTGGCCCTGGCCGCCGACCGCCTCCCAACCTCCTGCCCGCCGCCCGGCCCCGCAGGCCCTGACCTCCAAGGACGAGGGCGGCTCCGGCCTCAGCCGCACCGACCAGGCCAAGCAGCTGCTGGCGCGCTATGGCAGCGCCTACCTGGTCACCTCCATTTCCTTTGCCATCGTTTCCTTCGCGGCGTGCTACGCCGCAGTCAGCGCGGGTGGGTGCGCCGCGGGGGCGCGCTTGGCGCGCGCCGCAGGCGGGCGGGCTGGCGCGTAGCGAGGGGCGCGTGCTGGGGCACGGGCCGTGGGGAGGGGTAGGGGCCGCGCGCAGCGCAGTCCAGCAGCGGGCGGGCGCCTACGCACGGGCCGCCTGTGCGTGTTTGGCGCCGCGCTGTCAGCCTGCGGCCTGCAGCCGCGGCGACAGCGGGCCGCGCCTCCCAAACCCCCGAGCCCCCCGGTTTGGCAACCCCCCGCCGACGCGCCGGCCCGCCCCGCGCCTAAACCCCGGCCCCCCAGGCGTCGACGTCGCGGCCCTCCTGGCGCGCGTCGGCCTCAGCGTCAGCGACACGAGCGAGAAGGTCGGCACCTTCGCAATCGCCTACGCCGCCCACAAGGCGCTCTCGCCGGTGCGCTTCCCCCCCACCGTCGCGCTGACGCCGGTGGTGGCAAAGTGGCTGGGCAAGGAAAAGGCCGCCGAGGAGGGCGGCGGCGGCGGCGGCGGCGACGGCGGCGCGCAGAGCTGACCGCGGCGCGCCGGCTGCGGGGCGGGCCCCTTGGGGCCCTAATTTTGGGCGGCGGCCGTTTCCGCATGGTGCGGCCGCCGCCGCTTGCGCGTGTGCACACGCGGCCAGCAAACGGGACCAAACATAATGCACGGCCGACGCGGCGCGACCCTTTGAGCGCGCACACCCCTGTTAAATGTGGCAGGCACTCATGTGGCCAGGACGCAGCCTGCAGCTGAATCACACGGTGCCGTACCGCACTGCAAGCCCGCCACCGGTGTCGGGAGCCATCCGCACTCCCCGCCAGCCAGCAAAATCAGAGGCCGCCCACTGCAACGCAATCGGGAGATGGCCTGGATCAAAATGCGCCCCACAAACAGGGGCAGCGCGGTCGCCGGGGGTGGGCGGCCACGGAGTCCGCGACCGGGAAAACACCCTCCGGGGCCACCAACCCGGCGGCAAAGTCCACCTACCGCTGGTTCCGAGCGGTTCAAAATCGTTTTTTGAAAGCTTTTAACCGGGCGCTCACCCGTGCCTTGCAGGCCAACGTCGGATCTCTTTCGTGAGCCCTGTGCAGCCCGTGCAGCCCCGATGGCGCCCTCCAAGATGCTCCTTGCGGTCATTCTGGCCCTGGCCGGCTCGGGTGAGCGGGCGGACGGGGGTGTCAGCGTGGCAGGGGGTGCGTGCCCGAGCCAGCGGCCCAAGCCGCCGCGCCCCCAGCAGCACGGGAACGCGTCCACGACACAACCCACAAGCCCTCACCCTCGACACTCATTCCGAGTTCATCCGCCCGCATTCCATCGCACGCGCAGCCGCCGTCCTCGCGGATGGCGCCGAGCCCGTGAGCGCCTCGTCTGACCCTTACCTTTCGGCCGACGCGGCCCCGCCGCGGGGCCGCGTGGGCGGGCCCAGCATGGCCGCGCCCAGCGCGTTTGAGCCTGGCACCAACCCCTTGAGATGGTACTCGAGCTGGTTCGCCCCTACGCGCCCCGTCGCGGGCAAGAAGCAGAAGACCACGGTGGGTGGTGTGCTCTCACGGCTCTGCCCGCGCTGCACGCGCGGCATGTCACGATGGGCGGGCCAGCCCAACTGCATGCACGAGCGCGCGCGCACGCGCCTGCCAGTCCCATCTAAGGCTAAATGCTGGCGAGAGACCGATTGAATTGGTGGCAGCCCTTTCCAGCGCGGGGGCGCGGGCCCAACTGCGCGGCCGGTAGCCCATCCCAGCGGCCATCACCCCCAAGCCCCGCCCGAAACTCCCCAGCCCCCGTCGAAACCTCTGGTCAACCTGCCGCCCCTTCCCCCGCGCGGCCATGAATAAACCAAGCCCTGAACCCTAAAGAACCCTACACAAACCCTGAAAAAGCCCCTTCAACCCCCCCTAAAACACCCAGCTGCACATTACCAACGTCAGCGGTCAGCCGACGGCCAAGACGACGGTGGCGGTCTGGGGGAACCAGACGGTCAAAACGCCGTGCGGGTCCGAGGGCGACGCCAGCTTTGCGGTCAAGGCCCTCGCGCCCTGGGAGACGGTGGCCGTCAAAATCACCTTCCCAAAGGTCGACACCGCGGGGATCGTGTCGCGCATCGTTTTTGTGGACCCGGACTGCAGTGTGTACAACAAATCGGCAGACAACAACCAGGTAGGCGCGCGCGCGGGCTGGCGGCTCCGGGGCGGGGCGATCTCGGGCCAGATCACCGTGCCATGCCCATAGGCGGCTTGCGCGCCCACTGCGCGCCGCGGCGCGGGCCCCGCCACCGGCCGGGGGGCGCGCCGGCTGCTGACATCTCCGCCCGCCCCCGCCTCTCTGCGCACCCAGGTTCTCGCCAGCGTCACCATCGTCCCCTCAAAAGAGGACAGCCCGGCGTCAGTGAACGTGGCGGTCCCGCCGCCCGCGCAATACCTTGCGTGAGCCACAGTCCGGAAGCGATCGGCGAGGGCGGGGGCGCAGTGCGGGGGCGGGGGCTTGCGGCTTGGTTGGCAGCCCCTCTGTGCGCCCTCTTCTTTCTCAGCCGAACCGACGCCGGCCTGCTGCGCGCGTGCGCCCCATCCCCCACCAGGGGTCGCGCGTATATTCCGGTTGCTATCATCGAGCCGGCTCTCCCCGTGCAGGGCACGCCCTTCACCGCCAAGCTTCAGGTGCGGTGCGGCCCTTCAGTTTCTGTTCTGATTGGCTGTCGGGCAGGCAAACACACCCTGGATTGCGGGCTGGCTGGCCGGCAAAACACGCGCGCATGCTGGAACGTCCGAACCCAACCGCAGATCCAGAACCTGGGCAACCTGCCCGTCAAGGACCTCATGCTCAAGGTCTTCGACGGCACATCGGACTTCAAGGTCGGCTGCGGCATGACGGGCGGCGTCGACGCGACCGTCTCCTCGGCCCCCGTTGGCGGCAGGGCCGTGAAGCTCGACGTGGCCGGCCTCACCGCGGGCAAGTGGGAGGAAGTCCCCCTGCTGACCGTGGTGGTCGACCCCGACTGCGACATTCTCGCGTCGCCGCGCGTCTGGAGCGGCTTCTACGAGCCCCTGGAGAAGGCCGGCGCCGTCATCCGCGGCCTGAAGGACGGCATCTCGTTCTCCTACCAGGTCGATCAGTCGCCGGGGGAGCCCAAGGTCAACGCCACGATGAAGGTCAAGGCCAAGCTCACCAACGCGGGCGGCGTCGATGGCGTGGTCGGCACTGTGGCCGTTTGGTGGGCCCTCGTTGCGGGTTCGGGGTTTGGTCGGGCTGGCATCGGGCAATCAAGACGCCGGATGTGGTTGGGTTGGTGTGAGTGCTCGGCATTCGGCAGCCTTGGTGCTTGCTGAAGACTCTTCCTGCCCAAGGCAAGCGGCTCGGCTGCGTGCTGCCGGTCCTGCGCACGAAAATGCCGGCGGCCCTGCAAAAACGAACGCCGGACCCGCAAAAACAATGCATGTGCAGGGTCGTGCCCGCCAGCGAAAATGTGTACACCGGCTACGGCGACGGCTACGGCCCCTGCGATGTGTTGAACACCGCGGCGCTGGTCAACCTCAACACCACCACCATCAAGGCCGGCAAGAGCAAGAAGGTGCGTGCGTGCGGGGGTTTGACGGGGCGGCGGCCGGCTTTGCTTGGCCAAACATCTGTTATTGGGCCGCCTCCCAGGTTTTGCTGGGCGTGTAGCCTTGTTGCTGAGTTTATTTGCAAGCAAGCACGCGCCCACACAGCTCCGTCTTGCTGACACGTGATGACAACCCCCAACTAAACGCCCGCAACCCAGGTCTCACTTCAGGTTCCCGCCCCGTCTGTCCCTGGGGAGTACATCGTCAGCCTGCTGCCCGATGTCACCTGCATCAACCCGCTCACGGCCACCACCTACACCTGGCCGGCCTACGGCACCGGCTTCCCGGTCGTGGCAAAGCGAGCCGGCGGCCCGCCGCCCCGAAGCGTTGGCCGCGGACGCATGCGCGCGAGGCGCGCCGCGCGGAGGAATGGAGTGGTTTGGGTTTCGCGATCCTATGCGTCCCAGGGTTTTGTGGGACTCCCGTCGGTTGGTTTTGCCCAATGTCAGGGGGGGCTGCAGGGAAAGGCCCCTGCGGCACGCACCCCTTGGCTTTGCATTTCTTCTGCCCCAGCACGCACCCCATGGCTTTGCATTTCTGCTGCCACAGCACGCACCCCATGGTGCTGCATTTCTGGCCCCAGCCCGATGGATGCGGGGGTCAACCGCCTGCAGCACTCGCGGCCACGCACACATTGGGCTGAGCAGCGGCGCAGAATTTGCGCTGATGCGAATGCCCTCGTCACTTGCGCGGCTTGCTGCCCGTCCGCGCGGTGCGCCGCGGTCTGCCTCGGGCGGCGGCACGCACCTTTTGGCTGGTTACCGTACTCAAGAATTTGAAGGCGCGCCGCGCGCCGCATCAAAAACCGCTGCTATCCAATCTGTCGCCGGGCCGTCGCGGCCTCGCCAGGGGCGCAGTGTAACCAAACTGCCCCAGTCCCTGCTCTTTGGGGTTGCACTAGAGCTGCAGCTTGGCTTGGGGTGCCAGCGCGCATTACGCCGGTACAGCCAACCTGGCGGCCTCACCGCCACTAGTGAATGGCATTGCCCATTCTGGGATTGAGCCGTCTACGGTTTGTCGGTCGCCCCGGCGTCCTGCGGCGGGCGCTGCGCGCGCTGCGCGCAAGCAGCGGCGGGCTGCACGCCGGTGTGGCGGGTGTGGGCCCTGCGCTGGGAGAGGTGCACAAACGCCCAGCGCCGGTGGCGGGCGCGTTCAACCCCAAATACCTTTCGAGCCGCTTTGGGGTCCCCACAAACGCCCGCTCTCCCAGGCCCCCCCCCGGGGTCCTGCCGCCGCCCAGGGCTTGATTGAGGCCTTAACAAGCGCCGGGACCTCCCTACGCGGTGTCGCGGTCCCCCGGGGCGTGCCGATTGCCCGGGAACCGGGATGCCACTCTGCCGCAGCGTGGCAGCTGCGGCCAATTCTCGCGCGGCTAGGCAGCTTGTGTTTGCAGGGGCCGCGCGGCGTCGGTCGGGCATGGGGGCGGCCGCTGCAAGCGCCGCTCTCGAGCTGCGCGGCGCGGCGGCGCGCCCCGGCAGCGTCAAGGCTGCCGGCGCGCGCGCCGGCGTCGACGCCGCCGCCGCTGCAGAGGTGCCGCAGGGCTGCCGCCCCGGGTTCAGCTGCGGCGCGGCCGGAGGAGGCGCCGAGGCGGTCTGGCCGGTTTCGATCATGGGCGACGTGAGCTGCTTGCTCGCGCATGCTTTTTGGGGGGGGGGGGGGG
>BDRX01000002.1:577791-615800 GCA_003203535.1 Raphidocelis subcapitata
GGCGGGGGGGGGGGGGGGGGGGGGGGGGGGGGGGGGGGGGGGGGGGGGGGGGGGGGGGGGGGGGGGGGGGGGGGGGGGGGGGGGGGGGGGGGGGGGGGGGGGGGGGGGGGGGGGGGGCTCTGCCATGCGGCGCATGCAAACGCTGCATGCGTGCTATGCGGCATGCGGCACGCCGCAGAGCATGCGGGGACGTGGGCGGCGCGGCCCCAGCTGCGGCTGCCCCGAGGCAGCACCCACGCATGCTCGCAGCAGCCGGGGCCAACCAACTAACCGCGCGTCCGCATGCGCGCCCCCAACTCCCCCCCCCAAAAAACAGCTGCATTTGGAGCCGGCGCAGATGCACCTTTTCGCCGAGGCGCAGGGCCACCTGCGCGCCGCTATGGCCGACGGCGAGGGGCGGCTGCTGCCGGGGGCGCGGGTGGTGCAAGTGGGGGACCTCGGCGGGTACAAACACGGGCCAGGTGGGTTTGGGGGGGAGAAGGAGCCGTTTGTTTCAGGGCCCCGCCGGTTCCGCCCTCGCTGCTGCTGCTGCGGCGTTTTGGCGCGCGCCCAGGGAGGTGGGAGGCGCTCCTGCCCCTTGCGCGTGGCAGGGACGGCCTTTTGCTGGCCGTGTGCGCGCGCAGCGGCCCGCGCCCCGGCCCCCTCCTTCCTGCAACCCCTCAGGCCGAGCCCCCATCCCCCAAACAAACACACACATACACACACACGCAGGCACGCGCGGCTGCTTTGAGGTGGCTTTGGACTACCTGTCCGGCTTTGGCGCGCCCTTCAGCCTCATCACGGGCAACCACGGTGGGGCTGGCTTGGGGGCGCGTTTTTGGGGCGTTTGGTTGGGGGGAGAGATGAGGTTGGTCGCCGGCCGTTTCGCCGGCTGTGCAGGGCTGCGGAGGCTGCTTGGGTTGCGCCAGCAGCAGGCAACCGACATCACGAACGCCGGCTGTTATCCAGCAGCATACAAACCCCCTCGCAAATGAGGTCATTCACACAAAACAATTCTAATCTCCCCCACAACGATAACATCCTCATCTCTCCCCCAAAACAAAAGATCTCGAGGGCCACGAGTTCGAAACGGACGAGGAAAATCTGGAGGCGTGGAGGGACGTGTTTGGGCAGCGGCACTACTGGTGCGCACGCCGAAAGGCGGTTTCGCTGGTTTAGGGGGGGTCTTTGGCAGCGGCACTCCTGGTGTGGGGGCCACAGGGCGGTTCGCAGGTCCAGGGGGGTTTGAAGAAGATGACGGCGGCCTGCGGCGCTGCCCTGCCCACCTCACATTAACGACCACCTTTTTCACGTTTTAAAACCTTGCATGATGCGCCCTCCGCAGGGCCGCGGAGGTGGGGCCCGTGCTGCTGGTTGGGCTGTCGACGGTTCGCTTCCGCAGCAACGCGTTCAGCGTGCACGAGGTGAGCTTGGCCCTGCGCTGGTGTTTCCTGTGCGCTTTGTTTCCGTTTGAGGCCCTCGCCCTGAACCTGCTGCAACCGCGACAGCCCCGGCCACAAACCCCCCAAACCACCCCCAAACCCTCAAAACCATCCCCCAAAACCACCAAACCGAAAATCCCTCAAAGCCACCTCCAAACCCCGAACTCCCCAGCCCCCCAAAAACCCTCAAAAACCGCCCGCCAAACCCCCCAAAAGGTCTACGTGGACGACGAGCAGGTCGCCTGGTTCGAGGCGCTGCTGGCCGCCCACCCCGGCCGCCCCGTCGCCGTCCTCACGCACGCGCCCCCCGCCGGCAGCGGGCTCAAGGTGGTGCAGGGGGTGCACGTCAAGAACCGCTGCGCGTGGCTCAACCACTCGGACCGGCCGGGGCGGTTCATAGAGTTGGTGGAGCGGCACCCCAACGTGCGGCTGTGGTTCAGCGGGCACTTTCACCTCGCGCAAAACTACCCGGACAGGTGCGCGGTTTGGGGTTTTTGAGCAGGCACGGTTTTTCAGAGATGTGTGTGTGAGGGGTTGTGGAATGGCAGCGCTTTCGCTTGGCATCACCGTTTGTGCGGCACAGCTTTCGCAGCGCACGCTTGCCCCACCGGCAGCCTTGCCCAATCCGAACCGACCCAACCAACGCCAACCCGGCCCAACCAACAAGCCCTCACACCCTGCCAACAAACCAAACATGCGAACAGCATCACCGCCGTCGGCCGCTGCGCGTTTGTGCAGGTCGGCGTCATCGGGGACTGCAACCGCGACGGCTTCCGTCAGAGCCGCCTGCTGCGGGTCACGCAGAGCGGCTACCAGGTGTTGACCGTTGACCACGGCGCAGGGGGGCGCACGCGAGTCGACCTGGAGCAGGCAAGGCCGGGGGGTGGGACTCCTGCTTTTGTTTCCGCCTTTTGCCTTGCTGTTGTTTAGGGCGAGGCGGGCCGCCGCCACCGCAGCGCCAGCAGCGGTCTGCAGCAACACAGCGGCAGCGCAGTGGCAGCCGTCCCAGTCCTGAAACGGGATTTGCCTGCAGCTCGCTCGCTTTTTGCAAGGCCATGCGACTGATAACGCCGCAACCCTCAAAATCACCCAACGCACCCGCAGGACTGGGATGATGACTCAACGCCGTCACCGGTGACGCCGGAGGATGAGCTGGTCTGCGACTCATCCGTCGGCTGGCTCTGCAGCAACCTGGACTGCGGACTGTCCAGCCCGATCGACGCCAGTCCGGACGCCGCCCCCGCCACCCGCTGGTTCGCCGCCGGCCCCAACTGCCTTCTGGCGCACCACGAGGGGGGGCTGCTGGTGGAGTATGACTGCGCCACGCGGGCGCCCATTGGCCTCGTGGCCGATGCGACAGGTGGGGGCTGCTCGCATCTTAAGGGCGTTAAACACGCGCGCAGTGTTTGTGCGCGCACTTCGAAACACCCGCTTCGACGGCTCGCTTGGCCCGCCCGCCGCCCCGCCTCACCGGCCCCGCCAACGCGCCGCGCAACCCTCCCCGCCCGCAGGCAAGCACGTCTCCCTCGTCGCCGCCGGCGACGCGCCCCCGGCGCGCGACGACGGCTCCGACGCGGTGGCGGTTCTGCTGCGGGACCCTTCCACGGGAGAGACCTCCCGCATCGGGCGCAACGAGCGGGGCACGTTCTTCCGCGTCTTCCAGCCCAACAAGTGGGAGGCCAAGCGCCGTGAGGCGCAGGAGCGTGCGGCGGCGGCGGCCGCCGGCGGCGCGGCGAAGAGCGAGGCCGCGGTGGCAGTGCAGTGAGCGAACTTCCCCATTTTTTTTATTGCTGCAGAGTGAAGAAAAAGTAAACCACCGGCTTGTAAGTTAACCACCAGCTTATCAGGTTCTCTCTTAAGGGGCTTACTAGAGGCTGCTTGCAGGCAGGGCGGCGCGGGTGCTAAACCGGCTTATCACGATTGCTTGTTTTACAGTCCAGGGTGACCAGCGACGCAACAACACGAGGGGGAAAGAATGGTGGTCAAAGTCGAAGGCAGCCCGCTGCAGTCGGTCAAAGTTGGTCAAACGAAACCGAAATTGGGGAGGGGGGCGCGGCGAGGTGCAGGCGGCGCCCGCTCAAGACACCCAGTCGCGCGCGCCGCTCGCCCGCCGTGTACTGGCCTGCCGCTGCTGCGCCCGCGCGCCGCTCGCCGCGCGCATCAGCGGGCCAGCCGCCGCGCCGCCGCCGCCGCCGCCGCCGCCGCCGGGGCTGCCCGGCCGCTCGCCGCCGCCGCCGCCGCGCGGCGTGCGCTGCTGCAGCGCCTCCCTCGTGGCCGCGAGCTCCTCCTGCACCACCGCCAGCTGCCCCTCCAAAGCGATGGCCTCCCCCTCCTTCGCGCCCAGCGCCGCCGCCGCCGCGTCCCGCGCGGCCCTCGCCTCGCGCGCCGCCGCCTCGGCCGCCTCGGCGCGCCGCGAGAGCTCCGAGAGCCTGGACTCCATGCCGCGGAGCCGCGCCTGGGGCCCGGAGGGGCCCGTGATGGCCTCGAGGCGGGCGCGCATGTCAGCCGCCGCCTCGCGCGCCGCGGCGAGGCCCGCCTCGGACTGCTTGTGGCGCGCAAGAAGGGCCCGGTAGTCGGCGGCGTTGGCTGGCGAGGGAAAAGGGGGGGGGGCGGGCATGGCAGGATTCTTGAATGAGAGGTGTGTGGGGGGGGGGGTTGGTTGAGTAGGGCTGAAAGGGGTCGCGGCCTGGTTAGAATTGGCGTTGGCAGCGGCCTGCGGAGTGGGCTTTGCATGTCAGTGCGCCCCACAGCAACGCGCTTGGGATTGGCGCAGCTAGCCTGGGGTGGAGATGGGATGGATGCAGGCAGGCTGACAAAAACATACCCCTTGTCGCCAGCACACAGAAAAGGCAAGACACGGCGCTCACAGCTGATCGCATCTTCGAGGTAAGCGACGGTGTCCCGCGCGCGCGCAACCTCGGCCCGCGCCGCCTCGAGCTGCGCCTCGCGCTCCGCCAGCAGCCCCGACGCGTGCACCGCGTCCGCCTCGGCCGCGCGCGCGCGGTCCTCTGCGGCGCGCGCGGCGAGGGCCGCCGCCTCGGCGTCGGCGGCGGCGTCGGCGGCGGGCTGGGGCCCGGCGGCGGCTGCACCGTCGGCGGCGGAGGGAAGCTGCTCCCTGAGCAGCAGCAGGTCGTCCTCCAGCGCCTGGGGAAATTGGGAATGGGGCGGTTGAAATTTCGCAGGGGACCCTACACACCGCTATCAGCCGCCGGTGCCATGCCGGCAGTTGACCACAGCCAGCGGCGCAAGCCCCCAACACACCGCCCTCAGCTGCCCTTGTCACAAGCGGCAGACCCCGCCGCTATCTGCCCTCCACTCACCTCCGCGTGCACCTGCCACTGCTGCAGCTCGTCGCACCTGGCCTCCAGCTCAGCGGCCGCCTCGTCCCGCTCCCTCCTCGCCGCCGCCGCCTCGGCGCCCGCGGCGGCGGCGGCGCGCGCCGCCTCGGACTCGGAGGCGCGGAGGGAGGACAGCTCCTCGGACTGCCGATACAGCTGCGCGGCCTGGTCCAGCGCCTGTCGGGGTTTGGCGTCGGGGTTCTTTAAACAGACGGCAATGGGAAAAAGAAGGGCTCTGCAAGGGCAGCTGACGCACACTGGCGGGGAGGACGAACAACAAGGGGAGTGCGCACGGCTTGAGCCTCGCCCAACGATCCCGCCAACGCAGCGCCGCACCTCCTGCTGCAGCGCGCCCACCGTCGCCGCCAGCCGCTCGCAGCGCAGCCACAGCGCGGCGGCGTCCGATGCGCCGCAGGGCAGTGTCACCTCAACCTCCACCGCCCCTCCCACCCCCTCCGCGCCGCTGCGGGCCGAGGTCGGGGCCGAGCCGGCTGTCTGCTGCTGCTGCTGCTGCCGCTGCTGCTGCTGGCGGCCGGCGCTGAGGGGCCCCAACGATGCCGTGCTGCCCTGCCTGCTGGGCCGCTCGCGCTCCTCCTGCTGCTGCTCCCGCTGCTGCTGCTCCCACTGCTGCTGCTGCTGCTGAAGCTCCCGCCGTTTCTGCTGCAGCTCGCCTTCCAGCGCCGCCACGCGCGCCGACAACTGCGAGCAGCGGTCGCGCAGCGCTTCGGCCGCCTCACCCCCCTCGGCGGCGCCGCCGCCGCCGCCGCCGCCGCCGCCGCCGCCGCCGCCGCGGGCCTGCAGCGCGGACAGGCGCTCCTGCAGCGACGCGTTGGCCGCGTGCAGCCGGCTCTGCCCCGCGTCGGACTCCAGGAGCTGCTGCTGCAGCCGCGCCGCGCGGGCGGAAAGCTCGTCGCAGCGCTCCCGCAGCTGGAGCCGCTCCAAATCCTCCCCAGAGACGCGCGCCGCGGCCGCCTCGGCTGCGTCGCCCCGCGCCTCGGCGGCCGCCGCGCGGGCGGCCGCGTCGGCCGCATCCGCCGCGGCGGCGGCGGCGTCCGCCTCGGCGCGCTGTCGCGCCGCGTTTGCTGCAGACAGCTCAGCCTCGAGCTCCCCCACTCGCGCCTGCAGCGCTACCACCGCGGCCTGCGCCTCTGCGGCCGCCGCCGCCGCTGCCTCCGCTGCCGGGCCGTCTGCGCCAGCCGCCGCCGCCGCCTCGACCGCCGCCGCCTCGGCGCGCGCCGCGCGCGCCTCGAGCTCCTGCCGCCGCGACTGCAGCTCGGCGTGGCGCGCCTTGAGCTCCTCGTGCGCCCGCTGCAGCCCCACCATGGCCAGAAGCTGCCGCTCCGACGCCTCCAGCCGCGCGGCGGCCTGATCGAGTTCCGCCATGCACGCCGCGTTGGCCGCCTCGAGGTCGGAGACTTGATGCTCGAGGGCCGAGGCGCGCGCGCGCGCCTCGGACGCGGCCGCCTCGGCCGCCTCGACGGCAGCCGCTGCCCGGCCGTCCTCAGCCCCCGTCCCCGCTGGCGCGAACATCGCGCCCGCGCCGGCTGCGTCGTCGGTTTGGCCCCCGGCGTCCGAGGCGCCGCCGCCCGTCCGCCGCCGCGCGAGCCACGCGGCGCGCGCGTCACCCCTCAGCCGGGCGATCTCGGCCTCGCTCTCGCCGAGGCGCGACACCAGGCGCTGGACGCCCTCCTGGAGCTTCACCGCCAGGTTGGCCCCGCCCGCCGCCGCCGCCGCCGGCGGCGGCGGCGGCGAGGCGGGCGCTCCGGCGCCGGCGCCGGCGCCCGCGGCCGCGCCGGCGGTTTCGTACAGCTGCAGCAGGAAGCCCTGGAGGCGCGAGATCTCGTCGGATCTCTCTCCGACCGCGTCCCGCAGCTCCCGCACCTGCGCCTTCAGCGCGGCCGCCGCGGCGCCGCCGTCTGTCGCCGCGGGCGACGCCGGCGCGGGCCGCGGGCTCGATGCGAGGGACGTCCGCCGGCTCGTGCCGACAGAGACGGCGGCGCGCTGCGCCGCGCGCGCGCCGGCGGGGTCGTCGGAGGCGGATATGCGCCGCTCGCGCGCCGCGGCGCGCTCCAGGCGGTCCCTGAGCTGCGACACCTCTTCCGCGCGGATGCGCAGCTGCGAGGGGAGGTGTGAATTGTATGAGGGCGGGTGTGTGTGTGGATTTGGCGTGTTGGGGTCGGGGCGTGCGGGGGAAGGGCCAGTGTGCGGGGTGGGGCGGGCAGCGCGTATGGGCGGGATGTGCGCGTGGGGGGGGGGCGGGTGCGTGTTGGGGGTTGGAGGATCCAGTGAGAGCATGTTTCCGCATGCCGCTCGCGGGCTAAACCAGCGCATGCTGCCCTGCATTGAACTGCAAACCTCAAGGCCCCCCCGACCTCTGCCTGCGCGGCGTCCAGCAGCCGCTGCTGCACCTGCAGCCGCCGCTCAAACGCGGCCTCCTGCTCCGCCAGCGCGCCCGCCGTCCGCGCCTCGGCGCGCGCCGCCTCCTCGCGGAGCACGCTGACCTCCGAGGCGCGGCGCGCGAGCGCCTCGAGGGCCTCGTCCAGCGTCGGCACGCCCACGGGCGTGAGCGTCCGGGGCGGCCGCTGGGGGGCGTCTGAGGCGGCGCGCGCGGCCCCGAGCTCGCAGCGCAGGGCCTCGGCCTCCCGTCGCGCCGCGCGCGCGCCGGCGTCGGCGGCGGCGGCCTCGTCGCGCGCGGACGCGAGCTCCGCCTCAAGCGCCGCCGCGCGCCCGCGCTCGCGCCGCAGCTGCGCCTCGAGCTCGGCCACAGCCTCCGCCTCCACCTCCGCTGCCTCGGCCCGGCTGCCGCCGCCGCCTCCGCCGAGGGCCCGGGTGGTGCGACGCGTTGCAACCCCGCCGCCGCCTACCTCCTCGCTGCCGGACGCCTCGGGGGACGTAAGGGAAGATCCGGAGACGCCCCCCTCCCCGCCGCCGCCCCCGCCCCCGCCCCCGCGCCGCCCGCCGCCCGCGCGCGCCGCCCCGGCCAGCCGCCGCGCCTCGGCCTCCGCCTCGGCCAGCGCGGCGTCCCGCGAGAGCAGCGCGGCGCGCGCCTCCCGGAGCTCCCCCTGCAGCGCCGCGACGCGCGCGTCTCCGCTCGACGCGGCCTGCGCCATCAGCGCGGCGTGCGCGGCGGCGACGGCCTGCTCCTTCGCGTGCAGCGCGCGGGCGAGCTTCTGGTTCTGCAGCAGCAGCGCGCCCGCGTCGGCGCCGCCGGTCCTGTCAATAGCCAGCTGCAGGTTGATCAGCTGCTGCCGCAGGTCTGACACGCTGTGCTCGGCCTCCCCCAGGTGGGTACGGAGCTCCCGGTTCTCAGCCTGCAGCCGCACCAGCTGCTGCGTCGCGTCTGCGACCGCGGAGCGGCACGGCTGCTGCTGCTGCTGCTGCTGCTGCTGCTGCTGCTGCTGCTGCTGCTGCGTCGGCGCCGGCGCCGCCGCGGCGGGGGCCTGCAGCAGCGAAAGCGGCAGCGGCGCGGGCGTCGGCACCGGCACCGCCGCCTGCGCCGCGTCGTCGGGCTCGCTGCCGGCGCCGCCGCCGCCGCCGCCGTCCGGCCGCCGCGCGGCGAGCACCGTTGCGTTGAGCCGATCGAGCTCGCGCCGCAGCGCCCGCAGCTGCTCGCCCGACGCGCTTTTCAGCCCCGCGGCGGCGCTGCCCTCCGCCCCCGACCGCCGCGCCTCGCGGTCGAGCCCCCCGGCGCCGCCGGGGCGGGCGTCGGGCAGCTGCTCAGGCGGCGGCGACGGCAGCCCCCACTGCCGCCGCCGCGCGCGCGGCTGCGCCTGCGCCGCCGCGCCCGGCGGGGCGCCGTCTCCCGGCCCCGCCGCCGCCCCACCGCCGCCGCCGCCGCCGTCGCCGCCGCCAGCATCGCTGGTGTCGAGCTGGGTGGCTATGCGGGCGAGCGCATTTACCGTCCGGTTTATGCCGGCGGCAATGTCTGCCACCGACGGCTTCAGCGCGTCTGGCTGCTGCCGCCCCACCTGCACGCCCAGGCCGGACAGCGTGGCCGCCAGCGCCGAAAGATTGTCGCCGGCGGCGGCGCCGGGCCCGGCGGCGGCGCGGGCGCGCGCGCCGCCGCTGCGCCGGCTGCGGTGGGGCGCGAGGGAGGGGGCGGGACTTGGGAAAGGGGCGCGGGACGGGGCAAACCGCCAAGCGTCTCGTGCGCGCATGGCAACGCATGGCCGCATGCAGTTGCCGAACCGCACCTTGGCGAGCCCTGCAGCAGCGCCCGGGGCCTGCTCGGGCTCAGGGGGCACGGCGAGCCATGCTGTTGTTGAGCCACGGCGGGCCCGCCGCGCCCGGCGCTGCGCGCCTCTCCCTCCGCCGCTGCGGGCCTCGCAGCACCGATGAGCCCGGCGCCAAGGCCCCAAGCTGCAGCGCCGACCGCGGGGGCATTCGCGCCGCCTGCGCCGTGCAGCGCGCCACGCCCGCTGCTGCTGCTGCCGCTGCCGCTGCCGCTGCCGCTGCTGCCGCTGCGCTCCGCCGGTGGGCCGGCGCTCTTGCTGCCGATTTCTCTGCGGCCCTCAGTATCAGGCCAAAGCTCCTGCGAGGCGTGGGTGGTGCGGGAAGGGCCCCGTCGCACGCCTGTCGGGGTCTTCGGCGGTCTCCCTGCAGACCGCCCTCCACCGCGGACCCTCACCCGCACGACGCCTGGACCGCTTCTCCGCTCCATGGAAGACGCTTCAGAGTCGCGCCCGCGGCCTCATGCCTCCCGCGTGCGCCGGGCGCGCCCACAACAGTTCAAATGCTGTTGTGAGTTGAAGAAGCACGCAGAAATGCTGTCGGATATCTGGGCATGAAATTGGGGGTCAGCCTATGCCAAGCACAGTGCTGCGCCCGGATTTTGGCCGCCCCCTGCCGCACCCGCCCCGCCGCCCCCCGCCTGCCCGCCGCCACCAGTCCACCACGATGCAAACGCGCGCTCCCTCGCAGCCATCGCCTCCCAACACCAAACACCTGATCGACAGAGCGACGATTCTCTTGTGGGGCGCCCAAGCTACGTTGTGGGGGACAAGGCTGCGTGCTTGCCTGGGCCAGCCTTGGCGTGCAGCGATGGCTCGATGGGCTGATGCAGCGGGCGACGCATCCCGGCACGGCGTCCGGCTCTCACCACTCCAACCGCGCCCCGCGTACGTATTTGGATTTGAATCGACCATCATTGCTTCTTGAACCTGTTTACAACCGCCGCGTCCCCCCAGGCGCCCGCAGCAGCAGGCAAACCCGGCCAAACCGCTGCCCGGCCGCGGGCATCCACCCCCCCGCCCCCGCCGGCCATGTTTGCCATATCGGCGTGCATCGGCACGCCCGCCGTACTGGTGCACGGCGCCGGGCAGCAGCCCGCCAGCGGCGAGCTGCCCGCGGCGCTGCCCAACACGCCCCGCGGCAGCGGCGAGCTGCGCGGCAGCCTGCGCCGCACGCTGCTGGCGCAGTCGAGCCTCGTGGAGCGCGGGTCCGACCTTCTGGTAAACGTCGGCCTCGAGTCGCCGCGCGCCGACAGCGACACCGCGCGATCCCGCAGTTTCCAGCGCCTGCCGTCGGTGGGGGCGGCGGCGGGGCGCGTGCGCCCGCAGCGCGACGGAGAGCAGCCGCGGCCGGAGGCCGATGCGGCGGCGGCGGCGGACGTCGCGGCGGCGGGCGGCGATTGGGGCGTGCAGGACCTGGAGCGGCGGCAGCAGCGCCGCCGGCTCGATGGGGAGCAGCAGCGGCAGCTAGGCAGCAGCCTGCTGGCAGCGGCGGCGGCCGCGGGCGCCGCCGCCGCGCCCGCGGGCCCGCTGACGGCGGCCCGGCCGGCTCGGCCGGCGCTGCAAGCCTTGGTTGACCCCTTCAAGGCGGCGTTTGACCAGATCATGGAGGACGATGATCTGGCCGACGAGGGCGCGGAAGCTGCCGAGTCCGACGCCAGCAGCCTGCCGGAGGAGGGCCCCTCCCAGCTGTCCGCCTTCCACTGGACCGCCAGCCGCAAGCGCCTCGAGGAGTGCCTCGAGGCGGCCGAGGCGGAGACGCGCGCGCACCCCGAGGCGGACTACCTCGACGGCCCCGACAGGCTGGCCGACCGGCTGGCCGCGCTGGAGCTGGTGTGCGTGCAGGCCGTCGGCGACGGCAACTGGTGGGCGGATCCGGGCGGCCGGCGCGCGACGCGATTGTGCTTGGCTGCTTGTTTTCGGGCGTGCGTCGCCCTTGTGCGCGTGCCGGGCATGCTTGTTGCATTGTGATCGGCCTGCCTCGGCTGTTAAACAAAGCCACACCCTTTGTTGGTCGAAAGCGCCCTCGTCCCCCAAGCGTGCTGAAGCCCCCGCGCCCCCCCCCGTTCGACACCCCCCCCTTTCCAGCCTTTTCCGCGCCATGAGCGAGCAGCTGTACGGCAGCCAGCGCTACCACCTCGCGCTGCGCGCCACCGCTGTGGAGCACATGCGGTGAGGCGCGCGCGTCATACGCGCGCGCGCGCGCGGCGCCTGGCCTTCAAAGGCCTCCGGGAAACGGAGCGCATATCGAAGAGGGGCGTCTCCGAGCGTGCAACACTGGTGCCGGGCCGTGTCGGCCCCGAAAACCCCCCCATTCAAAGCCACTAGGCACCACTGAAAATCCCCCGTTCACAAACACAAACCCTTGCAGTGAGAATGCGGATGCGTTCATGGGCTACCTGGGCGACGAGTGGGAGGCGTACCTGGCCTCAATGGCCTGCAGCGGCACGTGGGGGGACGAGCTGACGCTGGTGGGTGGGTTGGGGTTGGTTCGGCTTGTTGCAGGGTTTGTTGCAGGGTTTCTCTCTCTCTCTCTCTCTCTGCAGGGTTTGATTCAGAGCGTTGAGGGTTTGATTCAGAGCACGCCGCATTTTTTGTAGTGCGCAAGAGCGCCAATCCCAGCGGTGGTGGGTCGCCCTTGTTGCCCCGACACCCCTTCCCCTTCCCTCTGGCCCCGCAGCGCGCGCTCTCTGACGCGCTGTGCATGCGCGTTCTGGTCATCACCTCCGAGCAGCAGAACTGGTGGGCGGGGGGAAATGGCATGCGCGTTCGGCGTTCGGCGCACGCGCCATCTGGCCTGCAGGATTTGCATTGGAAGAGGGCGGAACCTCTGCTTCAAACTAAAAGCCCGGAATCGGTTTGCACGCCCCAGGCTGCTGCGCTACGACCCCGAAATGGACCTTCCAAAGCTCGAGGTGTTCCTCGCGTACGAGGTGGGTTTGACCGGGCTTTGACCGAGCCTGCTGGGGCGATGTTTGGCCAGGCTTTGACCGAGCCTGCTGGGGCGATGTCTGACCAGGCTTTGACCGAGCCTGCTGGGGATGTTGAACCGCATTTTGAGCCGACGGGCAGGGCCGACGCTCCCCTACTGTCGGCGCATGACACAGCCGCCTCCCCTTGCCATGCCAGCCTGCGCCTGCGGACCTCCCATTCAGGCTTGCAATGCGAAAAGCACCCCCGTAACTCCCCCTTGTTTTATTAATAAAACAAACGCAGAGCCCCGTGCACTACAACGCGGTTCGCCGGCTGTCCACGGTGCGCCGGCTGATGGCGTCGCTGCCGCTGTCGCGCTCGAGGCGCATGGCGGGCGCAGCGTCCGTCGTCGGCGCCTTTTAGGGCTGCCAAATGCCAACCAGATCATATGCTTTCGCAGCTTTCCGAGGCGCGCCGCGCCTCTTTTCGGGTCGGCAGGCAAGGCTTGCTTACTTATTCATTAGCACAGACGGCGGTGACCGCTTCCCCCATTTTCCTGCGCTGTCCGGTTCCCATAGCTTCCACGCGCTGTGTTGAATTGATGCAGCTCCACAGCACGCGTTTCGATCCCACTCCCACACGATTGCTTGCCACCTAACAAAGCAGCCAATCAGCTGAATTCATTTGGTTTGAAAAAGCCCTCCTTCCTGGACTGATCGGATTGCAAAACACACGTTGCCAAGTCAAGCAGATACGGCTGGGAAGTCTTTGCAAACAGTGAAGCAGTCCAGTGAATGACTGAAACAGTGAAAGCAAGGCCAGTGAAAGCTCAAGAGGCATCCTGCGGAATAGGGGAGTCAAAGGCCAGTCAAAGGCCGCGTGCCGCCTGCGCCTCGCTGCCGCTGGTCATGCCCAGCGGTGTGGCAAGCGCGGACACTCGCCGCTAGCCGCCAGTACCCGCCAGGTGGGCGTGCAGGTGGCCCTGCGCGCGCGGGATTTGTTGCAAGGCGGGGTTGTCAAGGGATGCCATGGATCGATTCTGGCCAAAGGGAGAGCCCAACACAAATCCCTCAGCCAGCACGGGGCAGCGGCCCCCGCCCCAGTCCAAGCACCTGCATGCATGCGCGCATGCCAGCACCCAGCCGCCCGCAAATGCACCCACCACGGCTTGCAGCAAATGGTGCGGCGCGGCGTCCCCCGAGGTGCACAGCTGCAGCGTCAGCTGCCCCGCTGCCGCCGCCGCAGATGCCCAGGCCAGCTCAGACTGCACAGACGGCTCCCCTGCAGCCGCGCCGCCGGCGCCTGCGGCGGCGCCTGCGCCGCTGCCACTCGGCGCGGCCGCGCCTGCACTGGAGGCTGGCCCCGCAATGGCATCCGCGGCCGCGGCGGCGGCGGCGAGGGCGGCGGCAAAGGCCGCGAGCCCCTCGAGCGCTTCCTCGGTTGATGCCCCGGCGCCAGAGCCGGCTGTGGAGTCTTGCGGGCGGATGAAGAGGTCGAGGCACACGTGGCGAGTGATTATCGTGGCGAATTCCGGCGGCGCGCGCTGCTGCTGCTGCTGCTGCTGCTGCTGCTGCTGCTGCTGCTGCTGCTGCTGCTGCTGCTGCTGCTGCTGCTGGTGTTGCTGTTGCTGCAGCATCTGTCCTGGCTCTGCCGCCGAGGACTGTGCTGCCCGTTGCGCAGCGGCAGCGACCACCGCCGCAATCTCAGCAAACGGCCGAGCAGGCTGCTGCTGCTGGTGGTGGTGGTGGTGCTGCTGCTGCTGCTGCTGCTGCTGTTGCTGCTGCTGCTGGCCGGGGCCCCCCGCCCCCTCGCCGCCCGGCGCCGCCCCATACACCGTGAGCGCAGCGGAGCCGGGCAGCCCCACCGCGCGCCGGTGCACGCCGCGGGACACAACGACCGCGAGCACTTGGGACGGGTCTATCCGCCGCCTCGGGCCGCCGCCGAGGCAGACGACGAACGCGGTGCGCTGCGGGGCGGGCTGCGCCTCCGCCGCGCCGCCGCCGGAGTGCTGCAGCTCGACTCGCGCCGGCAGCTCGATCGCGCGCGCGGCCGGCTGAGGGGCGGGCGCCAGCAGAAGGAAGATCGCGTCCGGCGCCTTGGCGCCGGCGAGGGGCGCGGCGGCGGGGCGGTACTGCTCGCGAAACGACACGTGCAGCGCGGCCGAGCACGCCGCCGCCGCGCCGCCGCGCCGCTTGGGGCCAGGATCGTCAGCACTGCTGCTGAGGAGCCAGGGCTGCGCGTCGAAAAAGGTTTTTTGGTCCACCGCGGCCATGTCGGCGACTCGAAGCGGCGATAGCTGCGCGGTCGACGCGGCGTGCGGGCTCGGCGCGGCGCGCGGACTCGACGCGGCGCGCGCGCCAGCCCGTGCCTCCCGCCGCAACGGCTCCGCGTGCCTGGATCGCCGTTTGGCAGCGCCCGCCCGGCCTGGCTGGCCTCTGCAGGCCTCTGGGGCGCGGGTGACAATCCAGTTCGGGCGATCACGGGGTCTTTGCTGGTTCCGCGTCGAATTATTTCAAGCGCACAATCAGGAAGAACGCGAACCCGGCGCAGACGTGCGACTTTGTCCTGATCCGTCCGTGTCGGCGGCCGCACCCGCGGGGCACCACGTACAGGGGCCGCATGGAGTGGCAGTTCTGCGACCTGCTCGACTCTCTGGCCGCGAATGGCTCGGGTGAGCAGCGGCGGGGCGAGCGGACGCGCCAGGGGGGTGCGGCGTCGCTGCGTGCTGCGCCGCTTCGCTGCCGCCGCTCAGCGCGGCGGCACGGCCGGCAGCCGGCGCGGCGCCGGCCGCGTTGCCCGCGAATGCTGCACACGCGGCCTGGCACCCCCAAACGCGTCGATCGCCCCGCAGGCGCCCTGCTCGCGCCGGCCGCCGCCGCCGCGGCCGCCGCCGACCGCGCCGCCGCGGCCGCCGCCGCCGCGCAGCTGCTGAGCCCCAGCGGCGGCGGCGGCGGCGGCGGCGGCGCGGCGGCCAGCGACGGCACGGCAGATGGAGGGGCGGCGGAGACGATGACTACGGCGGCTGAAGCCTATTTCGGTGGCCTACGCGCGCGCGTCGCCTCGGCGCTGGCCGCCGCCGCGGCGGGCGACGCCGCCGCCGTGCGGGGCGTGCTGGCGGCGGGCATAGAGTGCCTCTGCGCCTTCCTGCAGCACAACGTCACCGGGTGAGTGGCTGGATCGCGCGCGTGCGCATCACAGGGAGTGTGGGCAGCATGCATACCCATGCATGTAGGCAGGGGCCGTCCATACGGCCCCTGGAGCCGTGCATTGCTGCCGTGGCTTCGCTCCAACCCGGCCGCCCTGTGCTCCCCCGCATCGCCAGACCGATGCAGCCGCCCGCCGCGCCGCTGTGGCGCCGTGCCGGCGACGCGGCGACGGTCGCGGCTGCGGCGGTTGCCCCTGGCAGGGAGCGAGTGGACCCCGATGAGAGGTGGGCGGCTGTTGACCGGGAACGGCGCAGCTGCATATTTGTGTTCATGCCACCCACATGCACTGCGGTGTTGAGTTGACCCGCCAGCATGGCCCGCTTTGATTCGTGGCTCCGCAAAGTGGGGCACCGAACAACTGGATTCTGCCAACAAACACAATTGGATAACACAACCCCGCGCCCGCGCGCATGAACAGGTGGGTGGCCTCAGAGCTGGAAGTTGATGGAGAGGACCTGGTGGGCCGCCTCAGCGCCGCGGACCGGCTGCTGGCCGCCCTCGTCTGCCTGGCCGAGCCGCTCGGCCTAGCCACCGCCGCGGGCCCCAAACGCGATGACAGCGGCGGCAGCGGCGGCGGCGAGGCGGACGGCGAGGCGGGGACGGGGGCGGCACGGCTGGAGGAGGCGGAGCGCGCGGCGGCGCCGCCGCCGGCCGGGCTCGGCGCGTGGCCGTGGTGGGCGGCGCGCGCGCTGCTGCTGCAGCAGCAGGCGCTGTCGGGGAGATCGGCCACGGTCCGGTCGGCGCTGCTCGCCGCAACGCGCGCCGCAGTCGCCTGGGCGCAGTCCCTCGCCTCCAGCCCGGCGTTCGCCCCGCATGCGGCGCCGGGCGCGGCGGCGGCGGCGGCGGCGCTGCTCGCCGCCGCCGCGCACCTCGAGGCGGCGCGCGCGCGTCAGACATACGGCGACGTCTCCGACTCGAAGCGGCACCTGGACGAGGCGGCGCGCGCGCTGGGCGTCGAGGTGTCGGTCACAGGCGCGCTGGGGCGGCGGACCGCCCACCAGGTGGATCCCAAGGCGCAGCTGGTCGCCTCCCTGTCTGCCGTCGGCGGCGGCGCCGGCGGCGCGGCGGGCTCTGCGGCAGCCGGAGGGGCAGGGACAGCAGCAGCGGGGGCGGGGCCGGAGTTGGATGTTCCCGTTTCCAAGCTGCAGTTGGATGATGGGGGAGTGGATAAGGAGATGGAAGGGCTGGAGGACGACTCGGGGGTGTTTGCCGCCCCCGTGATCGAGGGCGCAGCGCCGCCCGGCGCCGCGCAGCCCGGCGCGCCGCCCCGCGCGCCGCCCCGCGCGCGCGGCGCGAGCGGCGCAGAGCAGGCGCTGCTGCTCGGCTGGGCGGCGCAGGTGCGGCGCGCGACGTCGGCCGACGAGCTGCAGCAGTGGGAGATGGCGCCTTACATCGAGGCCGTGCTGGTGCAGCCGCGCTCCCAGTGGGCGCTGCAGCAGGCGGCGCGGCTGCTAAAGGCGCGCCACGAGCGCACGCGCGGCCGCACGCGCGAGCGCGCGCTGCTGGCGCTCGAGCGGCTCTGCGCGGCGGCGGCGGGCGGCGCCGGCGGCGGCGGGCCGGGCGCGGACGTGCGGCGGGCGTGGGCGTTTGGCGTGGCGTTCCCGCTGTGGCCGCTGCTGCGGAAGGAACTCGCAGAGCTGCACATTGC
Organism: Raphidocelis subcapitata; assembly: GCA_003203535.1. Lineage (NCBI taxonomy): Eukaryota > Viridiplantae > Chlorophyta > Chlorophyceae > Sphaeropleales > Selenastraceae > Raphidocelis > Raphidocelis subcapitata. Next base: position 594,547 of record BDRX01000002.1, read on the forward strand.
CATGGGCTTTCCAGGTGAGTCGTTTCAATCATTTCAGTCATTTATTAGTAGGGGATGGTGTTGGAGGGGCTGCCCGTGGGTTGTCGAGGCCCGTGACTGCCCTTGCAGCAGCTGCCTCTCGCCCCCCCCCAAAACAACCCTGAACCCCGACAAACACAGCACCCCCAAACCCCGCGCCCCGCGCCCCAAGCCCCCAAACCCCAAACCCCGCGCCCGCCAGGCCCCGCCCTCTCCATTTACGAGGACCTCCACATGTGGGACCAGCTGATCGTTTGCTACCAGCTGCTCGGCAAAAAGGCGGCCGCGCTGGACGCCATTCACGCGCGCCTCGAGGTGGGGGGCGCGCCATTCCCAGCTTTTCCGTTGCCGCCGTTGCGCGAATCGACGCGCTTTGTGGGCGTCGGCGTCGCGTGCGGCACCGTAGGCCGCCCGCAAGGCTTGTTTGTGTCCGCTGCCTGAATGATCTTAAGCGGTCGAAACGCCCCAAACCCTTTACCCCAAAAAAGGCCACCCCCGACGACGCCAAGCTCTGGTGCGCCCTGGGGGACGTCACCGGTGACGCCTCCCACTACGAAACCGCCTGGCTCCGCTCCGGCCGCCGCAGCGCGCGCGCCCGCCGCTCGGCCGCGCGGGCGGCGCTGAAGCAGAAGGACTGGCCGGCGGCGGCGGCGCACTTTGAGGCGGCGCTGGCGCTCAGCCCGCTGCACCCGGACTGCTGGTTCAGCCTGGGGTACTGCTACCTCCGGACTGAGCGGCAGGACAAGGCCCGGCAGGCGCGTGCAGTTTGTGTGCTCATGCGTGCATGTGTGCTTGTGTGCGTGCGCTCGTGCGCGTCTACGTGCGTGTGTGGTCGCATGCGTGCGCGCACGTTAGAGCATGCGCGCAGCAACACAAATGTTGCCACGTGCTGCCCCTTCCCCCGTGCCCCACGCTTTCACACACAAGCAACCCCCTCCCCCCCAAAAAGGCCTTCACCAAGCTGACTCAGCTCGAGCCAGACCACGGCGAGGGCTGGGCCAACCTCGCCGCGCTGTGGCTGCAGGCCGGCCAGTGGGCACAGGCGCTCAACGCGTCGTCGCAGGCCGTCCGCCACAAGCGCGAGAGCTGGCAAGCCTGGGAGAACTATGCGCACGCGGCGCTGCGCGCCGGCGCGCCGCTGCAGGCCGCGAGGGGCGTGGGCATGGTGCTGCAGCTGTCGGAGGGGCACCGGCTGCCGGTGACGCTGCTGGCGGGGGTGGTGGAGGCGCTGGAGCAGGAGGGGGCGCGGCTGGGCCCGGATGGTGGCGGCGCGAATGGCGCCGCGCACGGCAGCACGGGCGGCAGCCAGGCAGCGGACCAGCAGGAGCAGCAGCAGCAGGAGCAGCAGGAGGCAGAAGAGGAGGAGGAGGCTATGGAGGCGCCAGACGAGCTTTTGGGGCTGCTGAGCCTTTCCCAGTCGCTGCCCGGCTCCGAAACCCCCAGCGCGGCCGACGGCGCCCCCGCGCTCGCCGGCGACGCGGCCGCGGCGGCGGCGACGCACGCGCACGCGCAGGCCGTCGCCGCGGCAGGCGCGGCGCTCAAGGCGGCGACCGCCGCGCCGGGCGCGCCGGCGGAGGTCTGGGGGCTGCTGGGCCGGTGGTACGCCCTGGCCGGCGAGGCGGTGTCTGCAAAGGAGGCCCTTCTCAAGCACGTGCGCGCGCTGCAGGGCAGCTCCTTTGCCCGGGACCGCCCCGCGTTCGAGGCGATGGCGGGCGCGTCGCTGCGGCTGGCGGACGCTTACGCTCGGCTGGGGGCGCCGCGGGAGCTCGCGGCGGCGCGGATGCACCTGAGGGGGGTGCTGCGGCAGTCCGAGGCGGAATTCGGGGGGGCGGAGCTGCACGCGCAGCTGGCGGCCAAGCTGGCAGAGGTTGAGGCTGCCGAGGCGGCCGCAAAGGCCGCGGCACTGGGCGCGCCGGCGTGAGGGCCCGGCAAGCCCAGCAGCTCGGGAGACGGCCCGCGCCGCGGCGCGGCGCGGCCGCCCCTCCCATGCCTGTGCTGATGCGTGCATTGGTGTGCTCAGCAACGGGCAGCTTCGTGGTGTGTAATAAGAATAAGGCTTGAGGTCGGCGCGCTTGCAACCAGGGGCAATGGGCCGGCGTGCCCAGGGTCAAATCGCCGGCCGCGCAGGGTGCTGTTGACCCTGCGATGTCCCGCTGCAGCTGATCGGGGCTCCTGTGTGTCCGCCGCCGCCCAAAGTCCCCTAAAATACGTTCGGAGACGGCGCGCTCACCGCCCAAGCCCCCGACCGCGGTCACCTGGCCACGTCGGTACCGGATCGCGGGTGATACGCGCCCCAAATCCGTCCGCGCGCGGCCAGAGATTCGCAGCCAGGCTTTTCTGATCACTTTTCGCCGAGCCAACGCCGCCGCCGACGCTGACCCAGCGCGTTCGCCCCGCCCCACTCGTTGTCCGGCAGTGACGCCCCCCGGCAGCAGCCTAAAAGTCACCGTCAAGCGGCGACAAAGGCAGCATGGCAGTGCTGCTGCTGCTGCTGCTGGCTGTGCTGGCCGCGGCCCCAGGTGGGGGCGGGTGCTGCCGTGGCGCGTGCGGCGGGCCGGCGCTAGCCGATGGCCGGACGCCGCACGCGCGCGCACGCGCGCCGCCGCCACCCGCTGTGCGGGGCGCAAACCACCACCAGCACCGCACAGAGCCAGCCCTGCTGCCAATCCGGGCACTTTGGTCCAGCCAGCCTCCGCCGCTTCCCCAAGCGCCCACCGCTCACCCTGCCGCTGGCTGATCTGATCGGGCCCGCCCCCCCACCTGCCGCCTCCCGCCGAATGGGGTTCGCGCCCGCAGCGCAAGCCTTCCCCCCTTTCGCCAACCCCCTGTCCTGGTACTCATCCTATTTCGACCCCTACCGGCCGATGCCCGGTGACAAGATGAGCTTCATCATTTGGTGGGTCGGCGGCGCGCGCGCCAGACGCAGTGCCCCTGCCTGTCCCCGAGCCATCACGCGCGCCGCCTGGGACGGGACCGGCGCCCCGCTGACGCAAACAGCGCCGCCCAAACGCCGCACCCGCCGCGCAGGGTCCAGAACATCTCCCCCGAGCGCACCGAGGCCGGCACCGTCGCCGTTTGGGCCAACAAGCCCGAGGACGCAAAGTGCGGCGAGAAGGGGGATAAGGAGTTCAAAGTGCCGCCGCTGGACCCCCTGCAGTCAGTGGCGGTCAAGGTGGGGCGGGTTCGGGAAAGGTGTTGGCATTGCGCGGGCGCTGCTTCTGCTGGCTCGCTGCTTGCTTGTAACAATCGTGGGCACGGCGAGTCTTTGATGCTCATGCCATGTTTTGTCAGGCAGACCGAGGATGACTCAGTGCATCCGCATACTCCAACCCATGCACACTCCCCTCCCCTCCCTCAGGCGTTTGTCAAGGTGCCCGATGCCGTTGGCACCTACACCGTCAGAACCTTTGTGGACTCGGGGTGGTGAGGGGCCCGGGGGGCTGGGGGCGCTGCTGCTGCTGCCGTTGGCCGCAATCTTTCCAGCCGCATGCGCACACCCCACTCCCGCAACTCCTTCTCAAACCTCCTCGCCACTCCTCAAAACCCCGCCACCATCCTTCCCCTCCCGACCCCGCAGCACCATCTTTGCCAACAGCAGCCTCGAGCCCACCGGTTTTGACAATGCGGGCAACCAGCGCGACAGGACCTACTCCGTCGTCGACGCAAAGGAGGCCGTGGTGGGCCAGCCGCGCTCGCCGCCGCTGGACATGCCGCGCGGAGGGCCGTACGTTGAGGGGAGCGTGCGCACGCCCGACCTCGAGCCTGCGCTGCCATTGTTCGGCCAGCCCTTCAAAGCGTTTGTCAAGGTGCGTGGGAGGGGGCGGCGGGCAAGGGGGCATCGGCCGCTCCTCCTCGGTTTGTGTGTAGTGAGTGAGTTGTTTGCAGCTGGATGCCAACTGCAACCCATCCCCGCAACTCTCACCCGCCCTCCCCCCCAACCAAAGGTGGCCAACTGGGGCACCGCGCCCCTGGAGCCGGGCGTTCAGATCGCGGTGTGGCCCGCCGCCGCGGCCGGCTTTGTGCCTTCCTGCGGCGCCGCAGGCGCTGTGATCGCTACCCTGCCCAAGAAGCTGGGCCCTGGCAAGGAGACCGTGGTTGAGGTGCCTGGCCTGGTGACGAGCGAGGGTGACAACAACTTGGTTGTGCTGGTGGACGCCAACTGCAGCCTGTCCAGCGACGTGGGGCGGTCGGGGCGCGTTGCGGCGTTCCAGGTGGGGTTGGAGGCGGGTGGCTGGGAGTGGCTTTGAGGTGTTAAAAGCTTGCTTGGTTGCAGTCAGAATGCCTGCAGTCGCTTCAAGCAAGCACATTGTGCTGACACAAACGCACCAAGCAACCCCAGCCGCTCCCGCAACCCCCCCCCACCCCTCCCCCTTTGCTGCGCAGTACGAAGCCGCGGCGGATGATACTTTCGATTTCATCCCCTTACCCCCGGCCGCGTATCTCTTCACCGGCAAGGTCAAGATCAGCCCCAAAAGCCCGCCGGTCAACGGCACAATGAAGATCAAGGCCAAGTTCACAAACGCGGGCACGGTTGACCAGGCGCCCGGCAGGGTGGCGATTTGGTTGCGCCCGCTGGGGCCCGACACCCTCTATGGCTACAGTGACGGCGACTGGTGCGACTTCAAGAACACCGCAGCTATTGTCACCCTCGACGCGCCCGTCATCAAGGCGGGCAAGTCAAAGATGCTCACGATCGACGCCGCGCCGGTGCCGGACGAGGAGGGCACGTTTGTTGTGAGCCTGGTGGCCGCGGGGCCGGTGGCGGACTGCGGCAAGCTCGCTGGGCTGACGCCGCAGCCCGTCTACGCGGCCGCTGCGGCCGCCGCCGCGGCCAAGCCCGCGGGTCGTTAATGCGGCGCAGGGGGTCGTGCGCCACCGCTTTCGCAGCTTGATTAGGCGCGAAAAAGCCCACTGCCAGCAGTGCACAAACTGAAGGAGGCGTTTGCAGATCTGCAGGCTGCTCTGGCGCGTAATAATCACACACGGTTGATGGCGTGCGCGCATCTGCAACGCACACGCACGCACACAGACACACACAGCCCCCCGCACCCGCCCCGGGCGGCGCCGTGCGCTTGCGCACGTTTGTCTCTAGCAACCCCCAGCCCGCACTCGCGGCATTTGTCCACGCCTGCTTTGAACGCAGAACCACTGCTTGATATCCCCCCTATGAGCTCTGTGGTGAGCTCCAAAAGCGGCGTCTGAGCCGCAGGGAATGTGTAACAAACAAACAAAACAAACAAACAAACACAAACCTGCTGGCCACTTGCACCTTCGTGGACGGGGGCCGTGCGGCGTTGACCGTACATTTTCTTTTCGCCCACGGCAGGCTTTTGCCTGCAGCCCTCAGGAGCTGCCACGGCCGGTCCGAAGGCACCCGCCTCTCCGCGTTACTGCAGCATTAAACACGCCCTGCGTTGCGGCCTTTGGCCCTGAAACATTCTGGGCGCGCGAACATACGGTATGCGGCTGTGCAGCCTTTTGGCCAGGACGTGGTCTGCCTGTCTCCCACCGAACCAAGCACCTGCGGATTTGAGAATGGGATGTATGCGGATTTGTGTAAGGCTGAGCAACACTTGAGACGTGAGGGGTTCTGGGAAGCTGGGCCAGTGCCTGGCCGCCTGGGATCCCGGATGGGTCAACTGCGGCGCACGCGCGGTCGGCGGTCGCAGGTTGCGCTGCGACCTGGCCGCGACTTGGCATCGTCACGTCCTCCAGAATTGGTAGTGCTCACAATGCCGTCGTTGTGAAGGGGCCAACGCAATTTGCGGGGCCGAACTGATCTAGCTGATCTTCGAGACTCGAGGCTTTCTCCAGCCTCCCAGGGGGCTCTCTCCCGGCCGGCCGGGCAGCGGCAACGTGGTCGCCCATGCTGCCGCTCCTGGCCGGCAGCGCGGCGCTGCCGCCCCGGCACGCCCTCGCCACGGCCGGCGCGGCCACACGCGCGCTGCTGCGCCGCGCCTACGCGGCCCCCCCATGCGCGTGGCTCGACCTTCCCGGCGGCGAGGGGCGTGCCGCCGTGTGCAGCGTGCTGGCCGCGGACGAGAGCGAGTCCCACGACGCAGCGCAGGCAAGGCTCGCGGCCGGCCGGGCGGATTGCAACCGACTCTGTGCGGCCGTTTGCGCGCCGCGCTGCGCCGCGCCTCGCCGCCCCGTCCCCTGCGCCCTTCCTCCCCCCAGGGCTGGCGCCCAAGCCGGCGCGCCCGCCCCGCTTGCCCCGCCCCCGCCCCCAGGCCGCCTGGGCGGGCCTGCGGCGCGCGCTCGGCGGCGCGCCGCCGACGTTCCTGCTGCTGACCACCTCCTTTGGGCCCGACGTGCTGCCACCCCTCGCGGCGGTGGCTGTCCAGCTAACAGAGGCCCGCGGCGCCGAGGGGCACGCGCCGCCGCTGATCGGTGCGCCGCGCGCCGCGCGCCGCGCGCCGCGCGCCGCCGCGGCAGCATGCAGCAGCATGCGCCCGCGTCCCCGAGCGTCCGCCCCCCTGCCGCGCGCCGATCGGTCCGGACTCCTGAGTCAAACGACTGGCCGACCGCCGCGCCGCCCCCTCCCCCCCGGGTCAGGCTGCACCGCGCCGCTGTGGCTGCCGGGCGTCGGCGCGCTCAGCCCGCTGTCGCCGCGGCCGCCGGGCCGGCCGGCGCGGCGGCTGCGGCACCACGTGACGCTCTCCGCGGCGGCGCTGCCGGGATGTGCCGCGCACCTCGTTCCCTGGCAGAGCCACGTGCGCCGCGCTCGCGCTGAGGGTTGGGGAGGGGCATTACGCTAGGCAGCGGCTGGCCATGCAGCGAACTTGCCTGCGCATGGCACAGACCGCAGCGCCGCATCCGTGCCCGCGTGTGCGCGCACGGGCGTTGCATGTGGCATGGGCGAGCAATCCCCGGCGCGGCGGCTTTGTTTGCCCTCACGCGCCCCCTCAAACGCCGCCCGCAGGACTCCCTGCCGCGGCTTCCATATTCGGGCGCCCGGGAGCTGGCGGCTGCACGACCCCAGGTGCTTCGGTCGGGGCATCACAGCACATGCACGCGCACATGCACTCACGCATCCGCACATGCGTGTGCAACACATGCATGCCCACAATGCAAGTGCGCGCACACCCAATCAAAGAGTCGCTTGTGCGAGCTATCGGCCCTCAATCCGCAAGCGCCCAAACCCTCCCCTGCCCCCCGCCCCTTCACCGCCACCCCCAGGTGCTACTAATCGGCCACCCCGGGGCTGCAGAGCACATGGAATGCGTTGTGCGCCTGCTTCAGCGCTTTGAGGTGCGGGCCCCCCAGCCCGGGGTTTGACCAGCTTTGACCGACTTTGACCGAAAACGCGTGCTTCGAGCTTGCGAGGCAAACGCGCGTGCGCTTGCAGGCTGCGTCGTCGCAGCTTGGAATAGGCCCCGCCTCGTGGCTTTAGGGCCGCGGTGTGCACAACGGCTGGGTTTTGCACACAAACCATCCGGGCTTGACCGGTCGCGCCTGATGCACCCACCCGCCCAGCCGTGCCGCACCCCTCACACCCTCAGCCCGCCTTCTTCCATTACCCGCCCCGGCAGAGCCTTTTCCCGGGGTCGCCGTTGGCTGGCGTGATCGCCGGCGCAACGAGCAGCGGCGGCAGCATCGACGGCGGCGGCGGCAGCGGCGGTGGCGCTTCGCCGTGGCTGGGGTTTTTGCCTGGCGCGAGGGAGCAACAGCAGCAGCAGCAGCAGCAGGGTGAGGAGGAGGCGGGGCAGCAGCGGCCCGCGGGCGGGGCGCCTGGGCGGCGGCACGTCGTACGACGGCCACCGACGGAGAGGGCCGCCGCTTCGCGGCAGGCCGGCGGCGGCCACGGCAGCGGCGGTGAAGCGGACGCCGGGCGCGACGGCAGCGGCGGCGGCGGCGAAGGCGACGGCGGCAGGGGCAGCGCCCCTGATGCGGCGAGCAGCGGGGCGTTCCTGTTTTCCGCAGATGCCAGCGGGCTTGCGGGAGGGGGCTTCAGAAGCGCGGTGCACGACTCAGGCCTTGTCGGGCTTTTGCTCGACCCGCTGCACCCTGCCCACGGCGACGGCGCCGACAGCAGCGGCGGCGGCAGCGGCGGCGGCGGCGGCGCAGCGGCCCCGCTGTCGCCGGCGTCTGCGGCTGCGCTGCTGCGGCTGCTGCTGGGCGCGCAGCGGCTGGGCAGCCGGTCCCTCGGGATGACCGTTATGAGGGTGGGCTGGGGATGGGGTTCAGCGTTTCAGATGGGTTTGGAGTTTCGGATGGGTTTGGAGTTTTGGAAAGGGCCTCTACGTGCTGCCCACAAGCGGGGTTTATGGTTTAGGGTTTTGAACCTGAGCATTGAAAGCAGGGCGACTCGCGCGCTCTTGGGCGGGGTGAGTAGTCACGAGGCAGGCCGCGGCGCGTGCTTGGCCAGCAATCACAACCCCCCACCTTCCGCTTCACGCGACGCGGCGCGGCGCCGCCCGCAGGACGAGCTGCGGGCAGAGCTCTCCCCCACGCAGCCCCTCGCGGCGGCGTTCCGGCCCCCCTCCCCTCTCCAAGAAGACCCCTGGGTGCCCGTGGTGGCCACGCCGCGGGGGCTGCGCGGCGAGGGGCCGCTGGCGCCGCAGCGGGTGCGGCCCGCGGCGCGGCGCTGGGCGCGGGGCGGAGGTTTCTGGTCGCGCGTGGCGCGCCTGCCCTTGCGGCGTTCCCGGCAGCGCTGCCGGTGCTGCCTCTGCTCGCGCCGTCTTTGTCTCCGAGCGAAGCTGCAACGGTGCGGCAGCTGCTTGTTGGGCTTGGGCCGTCCTCAAGTCCATATTGCCCCCTCCCCTTCCCTTCCCCCACGGCAGGCCGACGAGCTGCCCCTTTTCGTGCTGGCCACCCCCGTCCCCGGCGCCCCGCCGGGCCTCTGGCCCGGGGAGGAGCAGCACATCAACGTTTTTGAGGGGCGGTACAAGTTACTCATCAGGGCGGCGCTGGAACAGGCGGTACGCGGCGGCCTGCCGCCTGATGGCGGCGGCGCAGCGCGGCAGCAGTCGGCCAGCAAGCGGCTGAGGCGCGGTGACGCGGACGCGGCGGCGGCGGCGAGCAGCGGCGCCCAGCAGCAGCACCACCACCACCAGCACCACCAGCAGCAGCAGCAGCCGCAGCCGCACGGCCCCGCGGTGTCTTTCGGCCTCGCCAGCTCCGAGGGCTTTGGCGTGGAGGTCACCCTCTCCGGCGTCGTCGTCGGCGCCTCTGCGGCCGCAACCAACTTCGTGCGCGTCGCCGCGGGCCGCCGCTTCCGGTGCGTTCCGGGCACAGAGCGGACGCTGCCCGGCACGTTCGGCCTCGCGGCGGCAAAGGTGGACTGGATTGAGGACGAGCGGGCGTCCAGGAAGCAGGGGAAGGAGCTGGTGCGGTGCGTGGGGGCGCTGATGCAGCTGCTGAGGGCGGCGCTGGCGAGGGAGCGGCAGGAGCGGAGGGACGAGGTGGGCAGGGGAGGGGGTGGCGGGGAGAGGGGTTGCCACATGTGGCACGCAGATGAAAGCAGGCCGGCGTGGGGGTGGGGCGGGGTAGGGGGGTTTGACAGGCCGCCGCTCCCGATGCCCCTGCTGAGTTTTTTTGGAACCCTGGTGTTCATCACTACCCCCAACCCATCAACTTCCAATGGCGGAACCCTCCAGGTGGCCGCGAGCGCGCGGTTCGCCTCGGCCCTCGGCGCTCCAATGTTTGGCGCGCGCGCCGCGCCGCCTGGCCAGCAGCGGCAGCCGGCGCCGTCGCAGCCGCCGCCGCAGCAGCAGCCGCAGCCACCGCAGCGGGCCGACCCGGACGCGCCCCCGCAGCAGGCGCTGCTCGTCCGCCGCGCCGGCGGCGGCCGCGGCGGCCCGTCTCGGCGCGACGTCGACGCCAAGCGCTTTGCGCGCGCGCTGCAGGACGAGCTAACGCCCGCGCTCGCCGCGCAGCTGTCGCTGTTTGCTTGCGCCGCGATCCCCGCGCCCGGCGAGCTCAAATGGCGTTGGTTTGCCGACGTGCGGTGCCCGCTTGAGCGGGCGACGGAGCAGTGGCAGCACCTGACCTGCAGCGCCGGCTGCGACGCCGCGGCGGCGCCGGGCGCCGCGAGGCTCGCGGCGGAGCGGCAGGCGGCGGCGGCGCGGGCGGTTGAGAAGCAGCTTCCCGAGTGGAACGCCCTGAGGGCGCTGCTGACGCGCGATCTGAGGGGTTGAGGGGCGGTTCGCGGGGGCGGCCCCCCGCGCGCCTGCGTAACATGCCGAAATCGCATTCACGCACGCGCCCTCGCGCTTGGCCTCAGCTGCTGATGCAATTTCCTGCCCCTCTCAGCCAGCGCTGTAAGCTTACTATATCGAGGCCACGAGGGGAGGTTTGTAACCTTCAAGTGACAGAAAGGCGATGATTCAGAATGGCAAAACAGGTGGGTGGCTTGTTCAAACGGAGAGGCCAGTGCCCCTGCACCGACCGTTGCAGTTTGTGAATCGCCCCAAGGGCGATGGCTTCGCAAGCAAGCCAAAGAGCGACGGAAATTCAAGGCTGCACACAGCCATCAAACACACATGCGAATGGCGAGCAGCTGCTTGAGCGTGAGCAGTGTGTGTGCTTTATACTTGTGTGGAGGCGTGTGCGTTGCAACTGCATGCACGCCATCAACCGTGTGCGATTCTTAAGTGCAAGAGCCGCCTTCAGATTTGCGACTGACCCCTTTATGCATCGTTCGCAATGGGCTTTTTCGCACCTAATCAAGCCGCGAAAGCGGTGGCGCACGACCCCCTGCGCCGCATTAACGGCCCGCGGGCTTGGCCGCGGCGGCCGCAGCGGCCGCGTAGACGGGCTGCGGCGTCAGCCCAGCGAGCTTGCCGCAGTCCGCCACCGGCCCCGCGGCCACCAGGCTCACAACAAACGTGCCCTCCTCGTCCGGCACCGGCGCGGCGTCGATCGTGAGCATCTTTGACTTGCCCGCCTTGATGACGGGCGCGTCGAGGGTGACAATAGCTGCGGTGTTCTTGAAGTCGCACCAGTCGCCGTCAGTGTAGCCATAGAGGGTGTCGGGCCCCAGCGGGCGCAACCAAATCGCCACCCTGCCGGGCGCCTGGTCAACCGTGCCCGCGTTTGTGAACTTGGCCTTGATCTTCATTGTGCCGTTGACCGGCGGGCTTTTGGGGCTGATCTTGACCTTGCCGGTGAAGAGATACGGCGCGGGCTTGGGCTGGGGTCGGAAATCGAAAGTAGCGACCGGTGCGGCTTCGTACTGCAAAAGGGGTGAGGGGCGAAATGAGTGTGGCTGCGGGAGCGACTGGGGGTTACTTGGCGCGTTTGTGTCAGCACAATGTGCTTGCTTGAAGCGACTGCTGGCATTCTGACTGCAACCAAGCAAGCTTTTAACACCTCAAAGCCACTCCCAGCCACCCGCCTCCAACCCCACCTGGAACGCCGCAACGCGCCCCGACCGCCCCACGTCGCTGGACAGGCTGCAGTTGGCGTCCACCAGCACAACCAAGTTGTTGTCACCCGCACTAGTCACCAGGCCAGGCACCTCAACCACGGTCTCCTTGCCAGGGCCCAGCTTTTTGGGCAGGGTGGCGATCACAGCGCCTGCGGCGCCGCAGGAAGGCACAAAGCCGGCCGCGGCGGCGGGCCACACCGCGATCTGAACGCCCGGCTCCAGGGGCGCGGTGCCCCAGTTGGCCACCTTTGTTTAGGGGGGTGGGCGGGTGAGAGTTGCGGGGATGGGTTGCAGTTGGCATCCAGCTGCAAACAACTCACTCACTACACACAAACCGAGGAGGAGCGGCCGATGCCCCCTTGCCCGCCGCCCCCTCCCACGCACCTTGACGAACGCCTTGAAGGGCTGGCCGAACAGCGGCAGCGCAGGCTCGAGGTCGGGCGTGCGCACGCTCCCCTCAACGTACGGCCCTCCGCGGGGCATGTCCAGCGGCGGCGAGCGCGGCTGGCCCACCACGGCCTGCTCTGCGTCGACGACGGAGTAGGTCCTGTCGCGCTGGTTGCCCGCATTGTCAAAGCCGGTGGGCTTGAGGTAGCTGTTGGGAAAGATGGTGCTGCGGGGTCGGGCGGGGCGGGTGGTGGCCGGGATTTGAGGAGGGGGCGGCGAGAGTGGGGTGCGCACAGGCAGCCAGACATAGTGCTGCCAACAGCAGCAGCGGCAGCGCCCCCAGCCCCCCAGCCCCCTCACCACCCCGAGTCCACAAAGGTTCTGACGGTGTAGGTGCCGTTGGCATCGGGCACCTTGACAAACGCCTGAGGGAGGGGAGGGGAGTGTGCATGGGTTGGCGTATGCGGATGCACAGAGTCATCCTCGGTTTGCCTGACAGAAGGTGGGCATGATTTGAAGACTCGCCGTGCCCACTATTGTTACAAGCAAGCAGCGAGCCAGCAGAAGCAGCGCCCGCGCAATGCCAACACCTTTCCCGAACCCGCCCCACCTTGACCGCCACTGACTGCAGGGGGTCCAGCGGCGGCACCTTGAACTCCGTATCCCCCTTCTCGTCGCACTGTGCGTCCTCGGGCTTGTTGGCCCAAACGGCGACGGTGCCGGCCTCGGTGCGGTAGGGGGAGATGTTCTGGACCCTGCGCGGCGGGCGCGGCGTTTGGGCGGCGCTGTTTGCGTCAGCGGGGCGCCGGTCCCGTCCCAGGCGGCGCGCGTGATGGCTCGGGGACAGGCAGGGGCACTGCGTCTGGCGCGCGCGCCGCCGACCCACCAAATGATGAAGCTCATCTTGTCTCCGGGCATCGGCCGGTAGGGGTCGAAATAGGATGAGTACCAGGACAGGGGGTTGGCGAAAGGGGGGAAGGCTTGCGCTGCGGGCGCGAACCCCATTCGGCGGGAGGCGGCAGGTGGGGGGGCGGGCCCGATCAGATCAGCCAGCGGCAGGGTGAGCGGTGGGCGCTTGGGCCAGCGGCGGAGGCTGGCTCCTGGCCCAAAATGCCCGGATTGGCAGCAGGGCTGGCTCTGTGAGGCGCGGCTGGTGGTTTGCGCCCCGCACAGCGGGTGGCGGCGGCGCGCGTGCGCGCGCGTGCGGCGTCCGGCCATCGGCTAGCGCCGGCCCGCCTCACGCGCCACGGCAGCACCCGCCCCCCCTCCTACCTGGGGCCGCGGCCAGCACAGCCAGCAGCAGCAGCAGCAGCACTGCCATGCTGCCTTTGTCGCCGCCTGGTCGTCGACTGTTTTAGGCTGCGCCGGGGGGCGTCACCGTCGGACAGCGAGTGGGTGGGGCAAAAGCGCGCTGGGTCAGCGTCGGCGGCGGCGTTGGCTCGGTCGAATGTGGTCGCAACGGCCTGGCTGCGATTCTCTGGCTGCGCGCGGACGGATTTGGGGCGCGTATCACCCGCGATCCGGTACCGACGTGGCCAAGTGACCGCGGTCGGGGGCTTGGGCCCGGTGAGCGCGCCCCTTGTGCGTCTCTTACGAATTTTTAGGGGAGATTGGGCCGCGGCGGACGGCCCCGATCAGCGGCTTCAGCGGGACAGCAGCTGCGGCGGGACAGCGCAGAGTCAATGAGTCAACATGCTTTGACCCTGCCGGCGTTTTGGCCCCGCAAACTTGGCGCCCTGGAGCCCCGGCCCTGGAACCGTTGCAACCGCCGAACGCTGCTTTACACTAGAAGAACAGGGGCGGGCAGCCGCTGCAGGCGGGCCAGAATACACTCGAGGCGGCCGCGCACCTGGCGCACAAGGCGGCGCCCCGCCGCCCCGCGCCGCGCGGCGCGGCGCGCGTGGGCGGCTCGGTTCAGACGCGACTGGCGCGCGCGGGCGGCGGGGCGTCCGGCCGGCGGGGCGTCCGGCCGGCGGCGCGGGCAATTTCGGTTCCTGCCTTCCGGGGCGCACGGGGTCCGAATGCGCGCGGGGTGGGAATGGGGGGTTGTGGCACACAGCGCCCCCTAGAGGGCGCCCAAAACGAAATCGGGGACCCGGCAGTCTCAGCCGGTGGCCCCGCAACGCAAAAGCGCGGCCCTCCGCGCGCTTCAAGGGTTTCTTTTTGGGGGGAAGCCGCACGGCGGGGCCGCTGCTTAAGCGCCCCGTCGCTGCGCGCGGGCGTGCCGCTGCGCACGCACGTAGGAGCCGCGGGCTTGTGGGGTTGGGGCGGGGCGGACAATTCGCAGGCTTCGAATCAATGAGGGGAAACGCCCAGGACAAGGGCGGGGGTTCGAGGGCGGGGGGAGAGACCCAATCACCGGCCATCAAGGGGAGCGGGTGCAGAGGTTGGGTGCGGCGGCGCGGCCCGGCGCAGGGGCAGCCCGGCGCAGCGGCAGCGGCCGCGAGCGGGGCGCGCTGGAATGCGGCAGCGGCGCTGTCGGCGGACGCCGACGGGCCCGCTGCCGGCGCCAGCTCGCCGCGCCTTTGGGCACGCAGCTTTTCTCAGAGCCGCGAGCTGCGAGCCGGCGCCGGCGCCATCACCGCCAGTGCCGCCTCCACCTCGGCCCAGTTGCGCACCACCGTGATATTCGGGTGGCGCGAGCTGCGGGGGGCGGGGTGAGGGGTCACGGTTGGATGGCGCCATGTCAGCTTGGGGGCTGGAGAGGCCTGGGGCAGCGGTCAGCGCCGGACGCCGACCCCACAAACGCCTCCGACGCCGCGCCAAGCGTGGTCCTGCGCAGCTTGGCCCCTCCCATGAAAGCAAACATGCAAACAAACCGTTTACGGCCCGAACAACCGCCCCCGGCCCCTCACCCCTCTGGCAGCTTGGCCCAGGGGTAGCCCCCCTCCCAGTCGTACAGCAGCACGCGTACGCCGCTGTCCGCGCAGTCCAGGGCGTAGCCCACGTTGTCGTCGATCAGCACCTGCGCGCCGATGGAGGCGCAGATCTCCGACTTGCTGCGGCTGGCGCCCTCAAGGGCAAAGTGGTTGCCAAAGTAGACCTGGGGGCGGGGGCGGGGGGCATTGTTGTGTGCTTTTACTCAGTTTTTTCGCATCTTCATTGCATCGGATTTCTGGGGTTGTCGTGGGCGGCGGGCTCCCACTGCTGCAGCTGCTGCCCGCCATGCAAGCCTCAACTGAGGGGTCTTCCCCTCGGCCCACAGCAGCGCCCCCAAAAACCGCCGCTGCAACAAACCACACCGCGCTGAAAAAAGCTGCACACCGCCGGCCCTACCCGGCCCGGCCCCTGCCCGCCCCTCCCCCTTCCGCTCCCCCCCCCCACCTCCTGGAAGGTGCCCGGGAAGTGGGCGTCCAGCCACTCCAGGGTGGCGTCCTGTATCACGTGCTGCCTGCTGGTGACGACCGCCAGGTCGCACCGCGCCGCCAGCCGCCGCAGCGCGGGCGCGGCGCCGGGGATGGGGGGGATGCCGCGGGTGAAGTGGGGGGAGGAGAAGAACTCGTGGACGATGCGGGCAGAGGCCTGTGGGGACACGCCCCACACCTGCGCGCGGCGCGGTTGGCGTTGAGAGTGTGTTTAGTTGCGTGCGCGCGCGCGTGCGGGTCGTCGAGCGCGGCCGTGGTCGGGAATTGCGGTGTGCCCCCTTTTTTCCAGCGCACCCGTCCCCTCCCCAAAGCCTATAAGTTGCCCCCTTTTTAACAAGCAAATAGCTGTTGAACCCCCACCTTTGCGTACTCGTACACCCAGTAATCCACCACGCCGTACCGCATGCCATAGGTCTCGCTGCAGTAGCCATTCAGCGCGTGCACAAAGCGGCCCAGGACTGGGGGGGGGGGCGGGGGCGCGGGGCGTCGCATGGCGTTGGGGGCCGCGTGCATGGCGCGCGGAGGCTGCGTGTGCTGTGCTTGCGTGCTCCCTTTGCCTCGGCAGGCGGTACAAAAGAGTGCGGGTGCACCTGACATGCCTCGGTTTTGGGTGCGGCCCCCGCCCCCTGTCCCTTGCCCCCCCCCTCACCTTCGTCCACGTCCACCGCAACGCGCAGCCGCGGCGCCGCCGCCCCCGCCGCCGCCGCCGGCGCGCGGCCGCCGCCCGCCGGCGCGGGCGCGGGCGCGTCGAGCAGCGACAGCCGCTCCGCGCCCAGCGCGAGCGCGCCGGCGCGCTCGAGCGGCCGCGGGCCGTCGCGCGGCGGGGGCGGCTTGCGGAGGGCGCGGGCGCGCACCGAGGTGCGCTGCTGCTGCTGGTGCTGCTGCTGGTGCTGCTCCGCCAGCGGCGGCAGCGCTGCAGCGCGGCCGGCGTCGTGCCGCCCGTACGCGCACACGACAATGCGCGGCCGGAGCGCGCCAGGGGCCGCGGATCTGGAAGCCGCATGGTTGGCCGCTGCCGCTGGCGCGCGGCGCGCTGCCGGAAGGCCCATGGGAAGGCGGGCAGGGGGCCGGGGGGGCGCAAGCCTTGCGTGCCGCGCTTGAACGCCCCGATCGCGCGTCAGCCAAGGTCTGGTTGTCTTTACCGGCCTGCCAGCGTGTTTTCACCGGCGTGCCGCTGCTTCCAAAGAGCGCTGTGCCGAGCGAAGGCTGGGGGGCCGGCCACGCTGGAACTGGTCAGCGCGAACTAGCTGAGGACGCCCGAAACGCTACTATGGGATGCCCTGTGCTCTGTATGCACGCGGCGAACGCGGGGCGGCGTCCTTCTGCGGAGTTTGGGTCAGCCTTTTGGAGTGACTCGGGTGGGCCGAGCGCAGGAGCGCCCGTATGTGGCCGCGAGCTCTGCGTGGCTCGAAAGTCACCAGCCTTTCGGGAGCAACATTCGCAGCGCAGCCCATCCACCAGACTTTCGGGCGAGGCTGCCAGCGACTGCCGGGACCATGCTCGCCCCCTCCCTCCGCCGTTCCCTGCCGGCCCGGGTAGGTGGCAAAGGATCTGCGTGGATCATAGGGATCGGGGGGACCGGGGGCCCGCCCACGGCACCCGCCCGGTCGATCCAACCGCGCCGCCGCGCGATCCGCGTCAGCGGCGCCAGCCCTCGCCGCGGCCGCCACGGGCGCCGCCTCTCAATCAGGAATGCGGTGCTGCTGGCCCGAACGGCCCGATCGCAGCGCGCGCCGGCATAGCTGGCGCCGCACGCACGCCGCAGACGGGCGCCTGCTCCCTCCCCCTCCCGGCCCCCGAACAAACCCTGGCAGGCCCCCGCCGCCGGCGCGCCGCCGCCGCCGCGCGCGGCCGTGCGCGCCGCGTCGGTGCACCGCATCGGCGGGCGCGGCGACGGCGAGCAGCCCCAGATCTCCATCCACGGGCGGCACGTGGACGTGACCCCCGAGGCGCGCGCGCGCGCGGCGCCTTTTCCGCGGCGCTTTTCGAAACAACCCGAACCACGCGCGCGCTCTCGCTTCGCTCCCGAACCTTCGCTTTGCGCCGCCCTCTTTCGTTGATGCCCCCCTCGTCAGGCCGCCGCTTTTCATCGCGCCGCTTTGCGCCTCTAGGACTGCCCACTCCCCCGAAGTCCTGCCGCGACCCCCTCCAAACCCCTCTGCAACCCACCCACCCAAACGAACGCACCAGATCGAGGGCGAGGTGCTGTCGCGCCTGGCCCCCGTGCTCGACAAGTTCAGGGGCGCGGGCATCATTGAGTCCGACGGCGGCGTGGCCGCGGTGGACGTGCGGCTCATGAACTCGCAGGCAGAGGTGGGGGGTTGGGGTGTGTTTGTGTGTTTGGTGTGTGTGTTTTTGAGGTGTGAGTGTGTCTGTGTGTGTTGCGTGCTTATTGGCGGGGCTTATGAACTCGCAGGCAGAGGTGGGCTTGTTTTTGTGTGCTTGATCGAGGCTTTGTGTGTTTGTTTGTGGCACATTCCTTGCGGCATGGAAGCCGCTTTGTGAGCTCACCACCGCTATGGAAGCCCCCGCGAGCAGCAGGCAGGTGGGTTTGGGGGCTGCAAACGCGGCGCAAGGGCGCGATCAAACCCGACCCAACAAATGCCCCCACCGCCAGGTGCGCCTGGTGCCTCGCGTGCACAGCAAGGGCGCCAACGAGACTTACGTAACCCAGGGCCTGCTCAAGGCAAGGGGCGCGCGCGCGTGCCCGCCCGCCCGCCCGCCGCGACGCGACTGCTTGTTGAGGGTCGTGCGGCCGCGTGGCGCGCGCGCGCCGCGCTGCTTTGCCCCGTTCCGGCGGACGGCTCCGCCCCAACCCGCGCGCCTGGCTCCCACGCGTGTGCGACACCCGCCCGCCCTTGAAAACGCTGGGTCGGCCGGCCAACCCAGTCAACCCCCTCCCCAGACGCGCAGAACAAACCCAGCAAACCCAACAAACCCTCCGGAAAAAACCACCCACAACCCCCCCCAAAGGCCTGCGAGTCCGGAAATGGCTGGTCCGAGTCACTGGACCGCACCCTCGACGCCCTCGACAAGAAGCTGACTAAGGCGCGCGCGTGCGCGCGCTGACGAAAGGCTGACAAATGCATGCGCGCGCCGGCGAACGGCTGGCAAATGCATGCGAACGCGGGCGCGAGCTGACGGAAGGCTCACGTCGCGCGCCTGGTTGCACAATGCGGGGCTGGCTGCTTGCGGGGCGCAGCAGCTGCTTGCACAACCGGGAATGGGTGAGCCGTTCAATGAGCCATTTCTCACCGGGGGAGCGGCGCTGCCACCCGCACCCCGCCCGCTCGCCCGCCGCCGCCCAAACCCAACTGCAACCGCAACCCACAAAACCCCTCAACCCCCGCCCGCAGTGGACCAAGCCCGCCCCCAAGAAGGTCGATTACCGGCGGCTGTGAGGGAGGCCCTCCCGCGAGGACCCCCTTCATGCCGGCCCCGTTTGACCCGGGTTCGACCGGGTTTGACCGGTCTGCTGATTCCCCTCGGCGGCCTGCCGGGCGCAGGCCTGCGGTTTTTCTGGCGTTTGTTTTGCCTTGCCGTTGGCGGCGGTTTTTTCGGGGGGGGGGGGTTCACGGGGCTGCCCTTTCTGCGGCGTGCGATGTGTGGCGTTTTTCCAGGCCGGCGCGCTGTTGCTCGCGCCGTCGTAAAGGAAGACTGGGTCAGCCTTTTGGAGTGACTCGGGTGCGGGAGCGCCCGTATATATGGCCGCGCGCCTTGCGTGGCTCGGAAGTCACCAGCCTGGGGAGTGCAACCTTCGCAGTGCAGCCCATCCACCAGACTTTCGGGCGAGGCTGCCAGCGACTGCCGGGACCGTGCTCGCCCCCTCCCTCCGCCGCTCCCTGCCGGCCCGGTGGGGGCCGCAAAAGCCGCTCGGTCTGGAGCGGAGCCCGCTACGCCGCCAATCAATCGGCACCGGTACGGTGTACGGTGTCGGCGGCGCCAATTGCAAGGGGGGGAGCGCCAGCGCAGCAGGTCACAGGTGACGGTGGCCGCGCTGGCGCCGCGTTTGGTGAGGCGCACTGCCCGACGCAGTCGCCGACCGGACGAAAACCGCGCGTACGCGGAATCCTCGTAATACATACCGTAACGGTCACTGCCAACAATAGCGCAGATCGAATCCAAAGAATCAAGGCAGCACAGGCCGGGCCTGTGCGGCCTCGAAAACGCGTGTACACCGCGCCTAACGTCTCGGGGAACCTTTCCGATCGCGGGCGGAGCCACCGCGCGCGCCGCGCAGCGGGCGCAGCGGCGCGGCGGACGCCGCGCACCCCCCGTCGTGCCGCAGCTGAGCGCGCTCCGCGGCGCCTGGGCGAAGCGCGCGGCTGAGCAGCGTCGCAGTCGAGCAGCGAAATCAGGCCCGCCGCGGCGCGGCCGATCGGCGCACCGGCCGCGCAGCGGCGGCGTCGGCAGCCCCTGGAGCCCCGGCGCGGCGCAGCCGGCCCCCCAAAATGGGCGCCTGCCTGGCAAAGCCCCAGGTGGAGGGGGAGGACCCGCTGCCAGCCGGCGCGGGCAGCGGCGGCGGCAAGAAGCACGCCGCGCACGACAGCAAGGCGTCGGCGTCGGCGGCCTTTGAGAACGAGGTGTGCGCGCGCCCCCGGTGCAGCAGCCCAATCCGCCGCGTGCGCCGTTTGGGCTTGCGTGAACGCATGCGCGCGGGCACGCACGCATGCGCACGCTTGCGCTGCCGCCAACCGTAAACACGACCCCCCGCCCAATCCGCCCCTTCTTCTGGCCCAACCGAAAAACGAAAAGCCCGAGATCGCGCCCCACGTCGCGGGCAGCGAGCCCTCCCTGCTGGAAAAATCGCTCCTCGGCGGCGCGCGCACCACTGATGTCACGGTCAAGTATGATCTGGGGGAGGTGCTGGGGCGGGGCGCGTACGGCACCACGCGGCGCGCGCGGGACAGGTGGGGGCCTGGGGGAAGGGTGCTGTTTTGCTTTTTTTGGTTTTGTGGTGCGGCGGCGGGGGCAGGGGGACGGCGGGGGCGGCGGCGGGGCCCTTGCGAGGGGCGTGGCGGCGGCGGGGGCAGGGGCAGGGGTGTGGGCGGCAAGGGCAGCGGGGGTCAGAGCCAGGGGGCCGGCACAGGAGGCCGAGGCCCGCGGCGGCGCGGCGGCCGCGAACACGAAGCCGAAACGAACCAACGCCTGCACCCCGTGCCCCTGGCCCCCGCGCGCGCCGCGGCTTCGCTCTTTCTCCAAAAGGGAGACCAGCGCCGCCGTCGCCGTCAAGTCGATGACCAAGGCGCGGCTGTGCGAGGCGGGGGACGGCGGGGACGTGCGGCGGGAGCTGGACGTTATGCTGCACCTCTCGGGTGGGTGGGGGGGCGGCTTTGGTTTTCCGTTTTCCTTTTTCATTGTTTCGGCGGAACCGAACCCGGCCGTACCGGACAAGTACAAAGTGCCAATGCCCCACCCAGGCACCCACCCTCGAGCAAAACTCCGCGACGCACTCCCTCCCTGCACCCGCTGCACACACAACCCCCAGGGCACCCCAACGTCGTGGAGCTGCTTGACTCATTCGAGGACAGCGCCTACGTGCACCTAGTCATGGAGCTGTGCACTGGGGGGGACCTGGTGCACAGGCTCAGCGAAAAGGTTGGGGGTTGGGGTTGGGGTTGGAGTTGGGGTTCTGTCAGCTGGGCCACAGAGGGTGCTGGGGAGCGCGGCGCGGATGATGCATGGCGTGCACCAACCCCATCCCTCCCCCCACCCCACCCCCAAAACCGAAACCTCCCCAGGGCAGCTACACCGAGCGCGACGCCGCGGCCATAATTCGCACCGTCCTGAAAGTGCTCGAATACGCCCACGACCTGGGGGTGGCGCACAGGTGTGGGGGGGGGATGGTGGAGGGGGCGCTTTAAGCTTTTGGGGGGCCTTTTGGGGCCTACAAGCACCTGTTTTGCTGCCCTCCCTCGTCGGGCTTTTTTGGGCCGTTGTGCTCGTTTGTGTGTGGGTGTGAGGGAGCAGCTGCATTGACCGCGCTCTGAGCCCTCCCGTCTCCAAACTCATTCAAGAAGCCGCTCACGCCCGACAAACCAACGCCCCCCATCGCCCCCCAATCGCCACTGCCGGCGGCGCCCGAAGGGACATCAAGGTGCGCCCCCCCCCCC
>BDRX01000002.1:616019-673680 GCA_003203535.1 Raphidocelis subcapitata
TTGGGGCTTGTTTGCTGGCCCGTTGGGGCTTGTTTGCTGGCCCGTTGGGGCTTGTTTGCTGGCCCGTTGGGGCTTGTTTGCTGGCCCGTTGGGGCTTGTTTGCTGGCCCGTTGGGGCTGGTGGGCTTGTTTGCTGGCCTGTTTCGAGCTGGTTCGCCCCCGGCGGCCCGGCCTCGCCAAGTTGTGCAGAGCTCTCTGCCGCGTTTGACTGCGCCTGCGACGCCTTTCTCGCCCCTTGCCCGCCCAAACCTCTGCCGCCGCCCTGGCCGCCATGGGCTTGCTTCCCAACCTATTAAACCCCCTCCACCCCGCACCCGACCCCCACACCCGCACCCCCACCCGTCCCCACCCTCAAGGTGCCTGTGGTTTTCTCACCCACCTCCCACCTCCCATTCCCCCGCACCAAAGGTGCCTGTGGTGTTCTTCTCCCTGCTGCGGAAGGGCACGCCAGACCGCGACAGGAGCGAGGCGCGGCTGGCAGAGGCCTTCGATTACGTGGCGACTCAGGTGGGAGGGGGGGCTGGCGTTTTTGGGAGGGCGCAGCGGTCGGGGCCTGCAGGGGTAGGGCGGGGAAGAGGCGCCCACGGGCAAATTAAGCACTCTCCTCAAGACCTCAACCCTCCCCCGCCCCAAACAACTCCCCACCCCCCCATCTCCCAGCTGTGCGCCATGCAGGCTCTGCCCCACAACTCAAAAATGCCCCTCAACCCTCCCCCCGCCTGCTGCAGCTGCGCGCCATGCAGGCGCTGCCAGTGACCTACATAGCCCTCACCCCTCCCCCGCCTTTGCAAAGGGAGCACCCTCGTTTCGACGCCCAGCCTCCTTGTGCACTGGGAGCCTCCTTTTGCCCGGCCCCACCAGCTTTGGACAATGCCCCTCTGCTTTTTTGGGTCTGCGGCGGCGTCGCCGGCAGGCGCAGCCGGTGGCGCCTCCCTCCCTCTTTGGCGGGAGGGAGGCAACCCAACCCCAACTCAAACCAAGCCCAGAACAAACCCAAGCACCAAAATTTACCCCCCAACCCCCACCGCAGCCTGACAACTGCCTGCTTAAGGACGACTCAGATGAAGCTGCCATCAAAGTGCGCTTTTGGGGGGGGGGGCGCGGCGCGCCGAGGGGGGTAGGGCCCGAGACCAAACGGATGCGCCAGAAAGCAGAGCCGCAAGCACCAAGCCAAAAAAACGCGACAAGTGCACGAAAAATGCACTCAAATCACTGACAAATCAACTGAAAAATCACCGACAAATCAATGCCAAACCGGACCAGGTCTGCGACTGGGGCTTTGCCGCGTTTGTGCGCCCCGACAAGCCGCTGACGGCGCTCTGCGGCACCTGCTACTACTGCGCCCCGGTGGGTGTGCTTGGCTTTTGGCGTTTTTGGGGGGGGCACCGCCTCTTTTTTGGTGTCGCCGTGTTTGGGCATTTCTGCTGCTGCGCTTGCACCCCAATCCGACTCAAAACAGGCAGCACCCCAAAACCGCCTTCCCCTAAAACCGAACCCACATCCCCCAAAACCCAAACCCGCCTCCCTCCGACAAAACAAACCGCCCGTTCAAAAACCAAAAAACCGCCCGCAGGAGGTCGTGATGGGCGCCTACGACGAGCGCGCGGACGTTTGGTCCGCGGGGGCCATGCTCTACGTTTTGCTGTGCGGCCGGCCGCCGTTTTACGCTCTGAGGGATGAGGACGTGCTCAGAAAGGTGGTGGACGACGGCGTGCCAAACATGTGAGCGGTTTGGGGGGGCGGTTTTGGGCGGTCTTGAGGGCGGGTTTGGGGGCGGGTTGGGGACTTGTGGGGCGGTTTTGGGGGCAGCGTTTGCGGCGTCTGCGTTGTTTTGCGGCGATTTTCGCAGCAGCCTTTTCCCCCCCCCCAAAAAACGGCAGCCCGGTCGAGACCGCGCCCCGCAACGCGCCCAATCAACCCCCCCCCCCCCGCGCCCGCAGGACCGGCGCCCCCTGGCCTTCCATTTCGGAGGGCGCCAAGGACGCGGTGCGCCAGATGATGACTTTCGAGCCGTCGGCGCGCCCCTCGGCGCGCCAGATGCTGGCGCAGGAGTGGGTCAGGGAGGGCGGCGCCGCTGGAGACAACGAGCTGCAGCCAGAGGCGCGTTTTGGGCCGTTTGGGGTTTTGGGGTTTGGGGGGTTTTTCAAGGCCGTAGCGGATGTTGGGGCGGTGCCACGGGGGACAACGAGCTGCGATTGGGGCGTGGGATTGCCAGCACAGGGCACACCTCAAACCTGAAATCATTACGAAACCGAACCGAAAACCGAAACCCAAACCCTGAAACGGAAAAAAAACCCATACTCCCGCAGGTCCTCCACCGCATGCGCAGCTTCGCGGCGATGGGCAAGTTCAAGCGCGCCGCGGCAATGGTGGGCGGAAGGGGGGGATTGGCGGCCCGCGGCTGGTTTTGGCGCCTTTGCGCACGGGGCATACCGCAGGGGGGCTGGCGGGCTGCCTCCAAATGCGGAAAAGCAGCCTCCAAAAGCAATCGCTTTGCATACCACAACTTTGGCGGCGGATGGCAGCCGCACTCCTGCAAACTTAATCACAAGCTCCAATCCCAGAACTCGACGTGCTTCAAATCCAAACTGATTCGAATTCGAAATCACAACCGCAGGTCATCGCCACCCACCTGCCGTACGACGAAATTCGCGGACTGAGGGAGCTGTTCGAATCAATAGACACGGACGGCAGCGGCACGCTCACGGCGGCGGAGCTGCAGCAGGCGCGCCTGGGCGGTTTTGGGGGGCTTGGGGGTCTAGAGGCCTTGGTTGCTTGAATCGTGTCGGTGCCTGTTGTTGGTGGCGGCAGCAGAGGGGGAGGGCTCATCCTGACTCCCGATATTGGATATCCCC
This sequence comes from Raphidocelis subcapitata, assembly GCA_003203535.1. NCBI lineage: Eukaryota > Viridiplantae > Chlorophyta > Chlorophyceae > Sphaeropleales > Selenastraceae > Raphidocelis > Raphidocelis subcapitata. Next base: position 618,874 of record BDRX01000002.1, read on the forward strand.
CCAAACTGTTCAACGTGTAGGAGGGAGAGAAGCCTCCACAAAACCTCCAAGAAAGCCTCCAAACGGACCTCCCAAAAACCTCCAAAACCAAACCTCCGGCAAAAAAACCTCCAAGAAACCTCCAAAAACCTCCAAAACCAAACCTCCGGCAAAAAACCTCCGGAAACCCCCCAGGCCCTCGCGTCCCGCGGCGCCAAGGTGGCGCTGGGGGAGCTGCAGGAGCTGGTGGAGGCCGCGGTGGGCGGTTGCGGGCGGTTTTTTTCCCTTGCCTGCTGTTTGGGAGGTTTTTTTTCCTTGCCTGCTGTTTGGGAGGATTTATTCCCTTGCCTGCTGTTTTGAGCGGGTTTTTTCCTGGGGTCATTTTGGAGCCTTTGAGCGCCATTGACACCTAGCAGCCCGCGACAAAGCCTCCCGAAAAGGTAAAACACTGAAAGTGAATCCCACAATGCATCCCACAATGCATCCCACGATGCATCCCACGATAAATCAGGACCTCGACGGCGACGGCCTCCTCGACTACAACGAATTTCCACCTTGCAGTATGAATGCACGAAACCTGCTAAAGCTGACAAAAGCCAACCAAAACAACCGAAACTGCCGCAGGACCTGGATGGCGACGGCCTCCTCGACTACAACGAATTCCTGGCGGTCACGCTGCGCCACAAACACTTTGCAGAGAAGGACAACCTCGCGATCGCCTTCAAAGTGCGCTTTTTTGACGGTTTTAGGGCTTCCGCGCCTTGTGCCGGGACGGGGGCGTGGGCCTCTGGGGGAGGGCAGGGCAAAGCGCCGCCGATTCTGGCAGCGAAAAGAACGCAGGAAACGAAGGAAGCGCAAAACCACACCTCGTGCCGCAGCAATTCGACACCGACGGCGACGGCTTCCTGAGCCGCGCCGAGCTGCGGGCGGCGCTGAAGGCGGCGGGCCACGCGCACGCGGCGGGGCCCGACGCGGTGCTGCGGGCGGCGGACGCGACCAAGGACGGCCGGCTGGGGTTCGAGGAGGTGGGGGGCTTGGGGGGCGCTTAGTCAGCGCTCACCCCGGCTGCGGGTGGCCTCGGCTGCGTGCCTGTCGAGTCGGCGGCGGTTGACCGGCGGCCGGCGGCCCTTTCCCAACGGCTGGCGGGAGCGGGCGCGCAGGCATTGCACTCGCTGCGTGCCGTTGAAAAGCCCTCTCCGCCCTTTTTGGTAAAACCCGCTCCGCCCTTTCAAAAGCCCTCTCCGCCCTTTCTGATGAAACCCTCTCCGCCCTTTTTCAAACCCCTCCCCGCCCCCCCCTTTTTGCCCCCGCAGTTTGCGGCACTGATGGCCTCCGGGACAGCACCGGCAAAGGAGGGGGGCGGCCCCGCCAACGGCGGCGGCGGCAAGGGCGGGGCCAGCGGCAAGGGCGGCGGCGCCAAGGGCGGGGCCGGCGCCAAGGGCGGCGGCGACGCGGCAGACCTGGTGTTGGGCCGGTCGCTGCACCTGCCAAGCCTTTGAGCCCGCGGGCCGGCCGGCCGCTCCCAGCGCCGCCGCCTCATCTCGCCTTTCCATAATCGCGCTTGCATGACGCGCGCGATCGCTTTTCAAGTACTGCTCCCCCGCCCGACTCTCCGTTTTGACCGCTGCTGCTGCTGCACTGCTGCCGCCGCATGTTGCCAGGCCCGCCCCACTGCGGCGGCGACGACCCAACCAACGCAATCGCTCGCCGGCAGAAACGCACGCCAATGCGCGCCCCCCCTGACCACGGCCGCCGTGGCGGCAGGACGGCCGCCGGCCTCTTCTCACTCGGGCGCCCCACAACCTGAGGTTGTCACCGTAACCAACCGCCTGATCTTGGTGTGCGGGAGTGTGATTGCGAAGGGGGCCACGCAGCAAGCCGCAGTGGTCTCGCCCGCGCCGCGCCGCGCCGCTCCACCGTGCTTGGAACCGCCAAAGAAGTCCCGCCGCGCCGCTCGTCGCCACTTCCTCCCCCCCGCACCGCGCCGCGAGCCCGGGAATATTACATCGGAAATTGAGGGCGTCAATGCGCGCGGGGTCGCGCTCGGCAGGACTGTCACGGGATTCAACGGGACTGCCCAGACTTGAAAAAGTCCCAGGCCCGCCTCTCAACGATCAAATTGTTTCGGCACGCCCTCCCCAAACTTGATTCGCTTACGCACCACCGTGCCTTGCTAAAACCAGGCCCCCTACTTGCCGGCCCGCTGCGGGCCTGCTGCGGGCCTTCGCCGCGCGTTCGCGGACGAGTTTCAGTTTCATGAGTCGCCTGGGATGATTTACGCCCCCTAGGCGCGCGCCATCGCCGTCAAAGCCCGGCCACCGCGACACAACTGTGGCCGGCCGCGGCTCTCTTTCTGCGCCCCCCTGGCGCCGGGCGCCCCCCTGCGCCGATCGCGGTCACAATGACGTTCGGCTGCGTCGATGAACAACTGTACGCTGCCGCGGCTCCTGGCGAGGTGCGTGCGCGGCGCCGCGCGAAGCGCTCGGCCGCAGACCAGCCACGCCCGGCCGGGCCCGCCACGCCACGCGCGCGAGCGCCGCGCACCGCCGCGCCCCTGCCCAACGCGCCCCCCAAACCCGCAGCCCGCCTTCGCGCGCGCCGCCGGCGCCTCCCCCGCCGGCCCCGCGGCGGCGCACCGCGCGCCGCCCCCGCCGCCGCAGCCGCAGCACCGCCCGCTGGCCCGCTCCCTGCTGGGCGCCCCCCTCGCCTCCGACGTCGGCGCCCACTACCGGTTGACATCGACGGAGCTCGGGCGCGGCGCGTTTGCGGCGGCGTGGCTGGGGGTTGAGAGGGCCACGGGGCGGAGGGTGGCGGTCAAAAGCATCCCAAAGGTGGGGGGGGGGGGTGGCGGAGTTTGAGGGGGGGCGGAGTTTGGGGGGGCAGTTTGAAGGGCGTAGGGACTCGCAGGGGCAGTGCGTTGAGCTCCCAGGGGTTGTGGAGTTTGAAACAGGGTGTGCAAAGCAGGGAAACAAAACGGCTGCGGCCACCCACCAATCCATTTGGGCCGTGGGCTCTCGACTAAAACCCCCACCCCCGAAAACGCCCCAACCGCAGTCGCGCCTGGAGGGCCTGTCCCGGGAGTGGGCCGATGTGAGGAGGGAGGTGCAGGTCATGCACACGCTGGAGGGTGAGTCAGCAGGGGCGCGGTGCCTTTTTGGGGGGTTAGGCTTTTTTGGGGGGTGGGGGGTGGCTTGCGGGATTTGGGCAGGTGCAGGTCACGCACACGCTGGAGGGTGAGTCAGCGCGCCGGGGGCCCTCCATGACAACCGTCAACAATCCCGGACCCCCAACCCCCAACCCCCGAAACCAACCGCCGAACCCCAAGCCCCGAACCCTCAACCCCCGAACCCCAACCTCCAACCCCCCCCCCTCCAACCCCCAACCCCACAGGCCACCCCAATATGGTGGAGCTGCTGGGAGCCTACGAAGACGAAGATCAGGCAGGCGGCGGTTTTTTATTTGGGTGGGGGGTGGGAGGAACCCCAAATTGGAAAATGGCTGCCCGGTTTCAGCTTTTCTGTGTGGCTGGCCCCTTACTGGCAGCATCACGGCCTGCGATCACTTAAATCACCCTTCTTTGCACCCCTGTCATGTGGCATGTGCAGACAAAAGCCCTGAAACAAACATGTGGCCGTCCGTCCATCCACCCACCCACCCCCAGGTGCATCTAGTCATGGAGCTCTGCGCGGGGAGCTGCCTCCTCGAACGCGTCATGGCCGAGGTGGGGCCGCAATCGAATTGGATTGCCAAAGCTTTTATCGTTGCCGCCTTTACCGAAGCCGCGATATGGCCTGCCATTGCCAAGCGTCGACGCATGCCGGCCCCACTACCTCCCGAAACCGCCCCCACCAATTACCCCTCCCTTCTCCCCTCCCCAAAACCTCCCGACACTTCCCCCTCTGACCCCCGCAACCGCCCTCTCTTCACACCACCCCCCACCCCTCCAGGGCCGCTGCCGCGAGCACGAGGCGGCCGCCCTGATCCGCAGCCTGCTGGAGGTGCTGGCCCACGCTCACGACCTGGGCATTGCCCACAGGGACGTCAAGGTGGGGCTTTGGGGGGGGGGTTGGGTGCTTTTGGTGTTGGAGTTGGATGTGCGGCTTTTTTGCCTGCCGGTGGTTCGTTCCGGAGTCTTTCCAGGGCTTTGTTGGCTGCTGGTGCCGCCGGCCGGCAGGGAGCAACAGCAAGGAGACGCCAGAGTCAGAGCTGCGCGGGCGCAACAATGCCACCCCCAAACCCCAACCCCCCAGCTGGACAACCTTCTGTTCTCCGACACCCTGGAGCGCCCCAGCGGCCTCAAGCTCGCGGATTGGGGCTTTGCGGCCTTCGCGGGGCGCGGCCCCTCGGCGCGGCGGCTGCACGGCGTGTGCGGCACCAGCTACTACATCGCGCCGGTGGGTGGGGGCGTTTGACCGGGGTTTGACCGGTGTTTTGACCTGGGTTTGACTTGGGCAAAGGCGACCCCTCCGGTGGTCCTGCGGATCGCCCAGCTGAATCTGAAACGCACATCACAACGCAATGCAACTCAATGAACCTAACAACACCACCTCTTCAAAAAACAAAAGCGCCCTTTGAACACGCAAAACCGCCGCCTCCCAAAACCGCTGAAACCGCCCGCAGGAGGTTATCACGGGCGCCTACGACGAGCGCGCCGACGTCTGGTCTGCCGGCGTCGTGCTCTACGTTTTGCTGTGCGGCCGGCCGCCGTTTTGCGCCGGCAAGACGGAGGACGTTTTTAGGGAGATCCTGGAGTGCGACGGGCCCGACATGTGAGCGCCCTTTTGGGGGGCTTTTGGGGTGCCTTTTTGCTATCGCGCTTGGGCGGGCCGGACGCGGGAGCGCCCATTTTGCATGGGCACGGCCGGCGTTGCCTTTGGCACGCGCAGCAGCAGCCCTGCCAGCCCCTTCTTGGGATTTGCGGCGCCGGCCGGCCCCCTTCCAACCGCACAACACCCCGAAACGCGTCCAAATGAACCCCCCGGGCCCGCAGGACCGGCGCCCCCTGGCCTTCCATTTCGGAGGGCGCCAAGGACGCGGTGCGCCAGATGATGACGTGGCGCCCCGGCCGCCGCCCCTCGGCGCGAGAGATGCTTGCGCACGACTTTGTGCGCGGCGGGCCGCTGCGCATGATCTCGTCGCCGAGGGGCGGTGATCTGGGGCGGCGCGGTGATCTGGGCGGCGGCCGAGGGCTGGCGGACGGCCCTGCGCCGAGGGAGCCCGAGGTGGGGGCGGGGGCAGTATTGATTGGGGGTTTTGAGTAGGGAGGGGGTGTTTTGTTGCGGGCGCGAAAGGCGGGGGTTGGGATTGGCTGTGCGGCAGGTTGGCTGGCCGCCGGCCGCGGCCCTGGGGCACGTCCTGACCCCCAACCCGGCCCCACAACCCCTCCACCTCTCTCCCCGCCCCGCCCCGCAGCTGCTGCGCCGCCTGCGGGCGTTCTCCGCGATGCCACCGCTCAAGCGCGCCGCCGCGCGGGTGCGCTCCGCGCGCGCGCTTGAGGCGCACAACGTTGCCCCGGGCACCGCATATCTGCACCCTTTGCTGCTTTGCCCACGCGCCCAAACCCAGTTTGCACAAAACCCACCTCTCGATTCGAAACAACAATCGCAGGTCATCGCCTCCCGCCTGCCGTACGACGAAATCCGCGGCCTGAGGGAGCTCTTTGCGTCGATAGACGCCGACGGCAGCGGCGGTGTCAGCTTGGAAGAGCTGCGGCAGGTGCGCTTTGGTGCTGGGGCTGTGCTGCTTCAGGCCTCGACCCCTGACCCCAGACCTCGCCGCGTCACGCCGCCTGCCCCCACAACGCGGCCAACTCAACCCATTCAAACCCCCAAAACACACCCCCAGGCCCTCGAATGGGACGGCGTTGGCCCGAGGCTTGACGCCGGCGAACTGCGGCGGGTGATGGCCGTTGCGGTGAGTGCGGCGATCCAATGCCTTGCCGCTTCGCAACACGACCGGCCTTTGACCGGGCCTTTGACCGGGCGTTTGACCACGCCTTTGACCGGGCCTTTGACGGGGCGTTTGACCGGGCCTTTGACCGGGCTTTTGACCGAGTTTTTGACCGCGTGTTTGACCGGCGGTCAAACCCCATTCCCTCCCCCAGGACGCCGACGGCGACGGCGAGCTGTGCTGCACCGAGTTCCTCGCTGCGGCGCTGCACCCGGCGCGGCTCGAGGCGGAGCGGAACGTCCGGCTGGCGTTCGAGGTGCGTCATGGCACGCGTGCTGCGCGCGCGCGCGTGCTGCGTGCCTGTTCGTGCTGTGTGCCCCTGCGTGTTTGTGCGTGAGTTGTGGTTCGCTACGTGCGGTGTCGGGGTCGTGGCAGACTCGGCCCAAAAGCAAAACGTGCACAACGCATTGCAGCCGCAAAACGTCAACAGCACGCGCACACCCGCCTTCCAAACCGCTCCCCCCCTCCCCCCAGCATTTCGACGCCGACCGGGACGGCCTCATCGCCGGCCACGAGCTGCTGGCGGCGCTCGCCCTCGCCGGCGCCGCGCCCTGCGCCGCCGCCTTTGCCCTCGCCGCCGCCGCGCCTAGCGCCGCCCTCCCCTTTGCCCCCGCCGCCGCCGCGCCCGGCGCGCCGCCCGCGGCCGCGCCTGCGGGCGCGGGCGCGGCCGGGGGCGGCGGGGTGTGGGGCGGGTTCGCGTGGGAGGCTGCGGCCGCGGCCATAGATTTTTCAGAGGTGGGGGGTGCGACTGTGGTTAGTGCGCGCGATGTTTTTCATGTTTGTGAGTTGGCATTGTGTCTTTGCTGCGGGCATGATGTGTGGATGCGCGCTTTGTGCGTGTGCAGGGAAGGCATGCGGGCCTGCATGTGCGCTCACCTCCCGTTTGCTCACTCACCATCGTGCACCTCCCTCCCCTCTCAAAAAAACAACCCAGTTCTGCTCGATGATGCGCGCCGCACCCCTGCCGCCGCTCTCCAGCCGCGGCAGCGGCAGCAGCAGCGGCAGCAGCGGCGCGCTCAGCGGCTGCGGCTGCAGCAGCAGCAGCGGCAGTGGGTCCTCTGCCCTCAGCGACTCGGCGGCCGCGCTGGCGCCGCTCGTCGGCAGCCTGGCGCTCAGCGACGGCTGCGACGGCTTCGGCGGCGGCGGCGGCGGCGGCGGCTTCACGTATGCGCAGCAGGCGGGGGCGCTGCCCCCGCCGCTCTGCTGATTGGCGGCGGCCCCGGCAGGCCGCATAGCAAAGCCATGTGAGCAGCGGCGCAGGCGTCTTGACCTCCTTTCTCATCCACTGGCCTCTGCAAACCACCACCCACGTCGACCCACCCCCACCTGTACGCACGCGCGCCCACCACCCTCCCCCCAAGCCACACGCTCTCGCCGTACGTACAGCAACCAAACCCGCGCGCGCGGCGCCCCGCCGCGGCGCGCGCGCATAGCGCAGCGCATGTGTTGCACGCACAGCTGGCCCGCGCAGCACTTGTGTTGCATGTGCCCTGCCGCAACTGAGGGCGGAATGACACACTGAATAGCGCGAATAGCACTGAATAGACCCTGCTGCGCGCCCGCAATTCCATGGGTTCTCGTATACACTGCCAAAGCGCCAACCGGGGCGCCCCGCCGCCCCGCACACCTGTAGCAACACAAACCAGCGGCCTCATTTGCCATGCGCGCATGGGTTCCCTGCCATGCACCCCCCGCCTCTGTGCTGCTGCAAAAAGGCTTGGGGCTGCCGCCCGGCCCCAGGCGCCCCCGCGACGGGGCTACCCGCGGCGCCGCGCCCCCCATCTACGGCGCCGGCTGCGGCAGCGCCTTGCCGCGCGCAGCCCCCCAGACCGGTGCGCCCGCTGGGTGTCACCCGGCACAGCCCCTGGGGACCACGCCAAAAAGGGGAAGGGGCTGGCGGCGGCGAACCGTCCCCCCCCCATCCCCCGCCCCACATAAGCCCGTTGCCTTTGAGGACCCAGGAACTTGACTGGTCTGGCGTACGCGAGCGGCCCCTAGGCCCGAAAGCCCGTTGCTGAAGAGTCAAAAACCAGGACACAGGACAAAGGACTGAGCTGTGCAATCCCCCTCTGTAATACACGCACCGGCTTTTCACGAACACGTGCGGTCGAGTCAAATGGGGGGACCCGGCGGCGGCGAAACCTAGGCAGCGACGTGCGGGGCGGCGTCCGAGGCAAGCGCAGGTGCCGTAAGACGGCACGTCAGCTTTCCTTGCCAGGTATGGGAGGTGAAAGATTGAACTCAATTACGGTACGGCCTGCACGCGCCAATTCCTCTCCGCGCCGGCGGGCTGCGACTGGCGAGCACCGGTTGTTTCGGCCGCCGTTGGGGCGCCGTGGCCAGGCCGTGGCGGCTCCGAACAGCGACCACAGATTTTTATGGCACTGCTTTTCAATTCCGCCGATTGAAAACAAGAGAGCCGTGCTCGCTGCCAGCGGCAGGCCGGTCGGACCACTCGCGGCCAAGCCAGCTCGAAAAGCTCCACGCCGCCCGCCGTCCAGCATGTTGGGCTCGTGCCTTTCGGCTCAGAGGGCGGCGGCGGCCTTCAGGGCGGCGCCCGCGGCGCGGGGGAGCAGAGCGGTGGCCGCAGCGGCGCGCGCCGCGCCGCTGCTCGGCCGGCGGCGGGCGCCGCGTGCGGCAGCGGCGGGCTTCGGCGGCGCTGCCGCGGACGGTGGCGAGATAGGTGGGCATGGATGCGACGCATGCGCATGCGCATGCACGCGAGGAGGGCCGGCGGGCCGGCCGGTCGCTGCCCGCGCCGCCGCAACGCCCGCCTTGACCCTTAACGCCCCGGCACGGCCCCGACCACAGGGCCCGGCAGCGTGAAGCAGTTCAGCGCTTACACCAGCGTCGAGGAATGGAAGAAACTGGACTCAAAGGTAGGTGGGCCCTTTTGGGGGAGGAATCACCGCCCCTCGCCCCTCGCCCCGCGCCTCCCCCATCACTCCCCTTCACTCCCCCATGCCGCCCAAACAGCTGCAACCGCAGGGAATGAGAAACCGCACCCCCAAAACCCCTTTCCCCTCACCCCAGGTCAACACATACCCCTGCACCCGCAGCTTCCAGGCCATCGGCCTGGCAGACCCCTCCTTCCAGCCCGCCATCGTCGCCGCCGTCGCGTCCGTCGTGGGGACCATACACGTCGAATGCGTCTCGGCGCGCCCCAGCAGCGGGGGCAAGTACACGGCAGTACGCGTGGGGCCGGTGCACGTGGCCAGCGCGGATCAGGTGGTTGAGATCTTCGCGAGGATCAAGGAGGCCGGGGGGGACCGGCTCAAGTGGTACATGTAGGGTTGAGTCGGCGCGCCGCCTCTGTTGGCGCCCCCGGGCGCAACCCCCGGCCTCTGGTGGCGCCCGCCCGCGCGCCCGGGGGGGGGGGGGGGGGGTTGGCGCGGCGCGCGGTTTTTTTTGCCGCCGCTGCTGCTGATGCCGCCGCCGGTTTTTTTTCTTTTGGGACCGCTCCCCGCGCGGTTTCGGCGGCTTCGTGCGCCCGGCGCCGGGGCGCCCCCTTCCAACCCGCAGCGGTCGCTGCAGCCCGCGCTCCGTGGCACTGCGGCGCCGGTCCGCCCCCAAAACTGGACTCGCGGAGTTCGAATTCGAAACGCAAACGGCCATTTGAACTCTATTCACAGCAGCTGCTGCATTTCGGTTTACACGCACTGTGTAAGCTGGGAAAGCGGGGTTCAGGGTTCAGGTTTCAGGAATGCGGGTGAGGGCTGCCAAGGCGCCAAGGCGGGCCAAGGGCCAGGGGGGCGTGTCGAGCTGCGGCGCTAACGTCATAGGCGCCTTGCGAAACACGATAGCCACAGCAAGGGGGGGGGCCAAATGGGGTGTTGCGATCACAGGTCGTCGGCGCCGCCGCCGCCGTCGCGGCTGCCGCTGCCGCCGCCGCCGCCGCCGCCGCCGCCGCCGCCGCCCGGGGCCTTTTCGAAAACGTAAAACCCTCCGCTGGGCGCCGCGCACCTCGAAAACAGCCCCGGCCACGCGCCCCTGTCGGCGCCCTCCTGCGGGGCACCCCAGTAGCGCGCCCCGCAGTCGACGAAGCAAACGAAGTGCGGCCCGGCCGCGGCGGCGCGCGCGACGGCGGGCGCGACGGCGGCGGGGGAGGACACGAGGAGGCCGGCCGTGAGGCGGCGGAACACCTTGGAGTGCTGGATCACCGCCACGGCGTCCCAGTCATCGGCACCCCCGCCAGCCCCCTCGCCTTCTGCCCCCGCCGCCGCCGCCCCTCCCGCCACGGCCGCTGGCGACGCCTGCCCGGCGGCGGCGCCATTGGTTGGGGCCACCTTGAGCAGCCAAACGCCGCAGCCGTCGTCGTCGTCGCCGTCGCCGCCGCCGCCGCCATTAATTAGCTCCTCCGCCTCGGGGCCCCCCAGCGGGACCACGTCATAGACCCACGGCAGCCAGAGCTTGTCGTCTTCGGAGTCCGAGGCGCGCGCCTCGGGGTCCGCGCCGTCCGATTCGCCGCCGCCGCCGCCGCCGCCGCCGCCGCCGCCGGCCCGCCGCGCGCGCCACCAAGCGCGCTGCCGCCGCCGCACCGCCGCCGCCGCCGCGCCGAGCGCCGCCGCGCCGCGGCACCGCACCCACGAGCCGCCCGAGGCGGCGGCCGCCTCGGCCAGAAGCTCGGCCGCACCGGGGGCGGCGTCGATTACCGAGCCGTGCTCCTCCCGCCTCGGACGCGCCTCCGGCCAGCCCACGCGCGCCTCGTACGCGTGCAGCAGCGGCGTCGGCGGCCACGCCTCGACGCAGCCCGTCAGGCGCCAGCCGAGGCGTTTGAAAATGGCGACAGAAGCGGGCTGCGCGGCGGTCGTCGTGCTGAGCAGGGACCGCGCCGCGCGCGCCTCGGACGCGCCCGGGCTCGCGTCCGAGGCGACGACGGCGCCGTCCGAGGCGGCGGCGGCCGGGGACGCCAGGTGGGCCTCCATTGCGACCTGCGGGCGGGGGGGGTAAGGAGACAGGGGATTGGGGGGCGTCAGTGGTGTTTGACCGGCGGCGGCGGCGGCGGCGGGCTGCAGCGCTGCGGCTGAGGCGGGGCGCCGCCTGGCTGCCAGAGCAGGTTGGCACTGGACTTTTGGCAAGGTTTCAAGCTATGCACGCGACGCGTCTCGGTCCGGAACTCAAAAGGCTTTGAAAGCTGGACCAGCCCCCCCTCACCATGAGCAGCGTACCAACGCCCCGCCCCCGCGCCTCGGCACACACGCGCAGCCCAGAAACAAACGCTGCGCCGCCGCCGCGGCGCTGCGCGCAGACGATGCCGTGGAGCCGCCCCGGCGCGGGCCCGGCCCCCGCCGGGCCGCCCGCGGGCGCGGCCTCCCCTTCCTCTTCCTCCTCCTCCTCCCGCTGCTGCTGCTGCTGCTGCTTCTGCTGCTGCTGTTGCTCCAGCGGCGGCTGCCAACCCTCTATGGCCTCAGCCACGAGGATTTCGGTTTGGGGGCAGGCGGCGCGCTCCCCTATGACACGTGGCAGGTAGTCCGTGCCGCCGTCTGGCATACGGGAGGGCGAGAGGGGGGGAGCTTGTAAGCTTACAGGGGCTGCCCCGGGCTGGTTGCTTGATGGATGGCCAGGCGCGGACCGCCCCCTCTGCTGGCCGGCGCGGCGCAGAGGGCCCTTGGCAGCAAGAGTGAGGCCAACAGCTGTTAGTAACAGCCCGCGCGTTGACTCACAAACTGTTTTGCAGATCCGGTGCACCTCGGGTTCGTCGCGCGGGTGGTCGTACGGCCGCAGCCGGCAGCCCGCCGCGGCCGCCGCCGCGCGCAGCGCGGCGCCGCCGCCACAGAGCGCCTCGGCGGCGGGGGGCGCCGCCGCGGGAGCGGCCGCGGCTGCGGCGGGCGCGAGGGCGCGCGTGGGGCCGGCGCGGGTGCAGCAGCGCGGGTGGCCCGGCATGCGGCGGCGGGCGCGAGGCGGCGAGCGGCGCGGGGGGCCGAGCGCCGATCGATCGTGTGCTGGGCGGCTCGACTGCGGTTATGAACTGCAGGCCTGCTCACAGACAAAAAACGACCCACCTGGCTGCCACACACCAGGTGCCGAACGCGATCGAGATCGGGCGCTTCCCCAGGTCCAGGACGGCGAGAAAGATTCCCGCAACTCAAGCAAACAAATTGAGCGCCTCCCCACCTGCGCAAGCGCCGCCCCTTCGCTGCCCGAGACCGCCCAGCGCTGAACCGGGCCCCGCGCAGCCGCGGCATGGCGCTTCCCTGCAGCAGAGCGTTCAGCGGCACCGCAGCTGGCGCGCGGAGCCGGCCAGCGGCCTGCGCCAGGTGCGCGCGCCGCTCCCAACGCACGCACGCCGCGCTCCGCCCTCCGCCCGCTGCAACGCGCAACGCCGCCCCCCTCACCTCGCCGCCGCGGCCGCATGCAGGTCGCCGCAGCCGTTCTGCAGCGCGCCGCCGCGCCGCTGCGCCCCGCGGGCCGCCCCAGAGGACGGGGGAGAGGGTGAGCAGAGGCTTTGGGGGCCGCCGCAGCTGGTTGTCCCTGATGCTTGCTTTTAGCTCACCAGCTGCAGCGTTTTTTTGGCAGCGGTGCGGCAGGCAGCAACCAGCAGCCGTAGTGCAGCCGCGACCAAAGCTGCGCCACAGTTTGTGACAGCTGCAAACCGTTTGAACACCTCCCTCCCTCCCCAGACCTGTCAGATCTGCTGAAAGATCTCGAGCGCTTCCAACAGCGCTCCGGCGCCGCCGGCGCGTCGGCGCCCGCGGGGCCCTCCCGGACCGCCGCCGGGCCCGCGGCCGCGGCGCGGGCGGGCGGCGGCGGCGCGGAAGCGGGGGGCGGCGCGGCCAAGGAGCTTTTGGACAAGGTGCAGCCGCCCTTGGGTTGGTGTCCTTCTTGGCGACCTGAAAAGCAACGCAGGCCGACATGCCTTTGGTGCTCATGAGTACCCGCACGCCCGCCACATCCACCGTACCTTCAACCCCTCTAATCCCCCCAACCCCAACCTTAACCCCAACCCCAACCCCTCCCCCTACCCCAACCCCAACCCCACCACCCCCAAGCTTCTCATCGCGGACTTTTTCTTCGTCGTCCTGGCCCTCGCGTGGCTCGCCGCCGGCCTCGGCGCGCAGGGCGCGCTGCACTCGTCGGCGCTGCTGGACGCCTGGTTCCCGCTGTGGCCGCTCGTCTTCCAGCCCGCCATAGGGGTGCTCATGCTGGGCGCGCTGGTGGGCGGCGGGGGGGGGCCCCTTCACTCAGCTGGGAGCCTTGCTCCTTCCGTTCCCCCGCTCGCGCCTTGCCTCTTGCTGTCGCTTGCGGCAGGGGCGAGGTGGCATGCGCGCCCTCCCCCAACAGAAAAACACAAGCTCTAGCACCGACGCGTCCACAAACCATCCACACACAGAGCACACACAAACACAAACACAACCGCAAACCCATTTCCCCCTCCACCCTGCCCCTTGCTCAGGTGTCTGGCGGGCTGGGGTGGCTCAAGGAGCAGGAGGAGAAGAAGGGGGCGTGAGGAGGGGTGTTCGCAGACCGGCTGGGAGCGCCTTTTGCCGTGCGGAGGGTGCTTCTGAGCCTTGCGCAAGAGGCGACAGCGAATAAGCGGTTTCGCCTTTGGGAGGGACCCGCTGCGCCCCGCCGTGTATTGCCCCCTCGTGTTTGGGGTTTTTGAGGCCGCCGCATGCTGCTGTGTCGTGTTACGTTTTGCCGCGGCACGGTAACGAACGCGATCTTGGTCAAAGGTTGACCGACCAAGGCAGCTGCGCGCTGCGGCTTGCTGGAGAGCTCAGCTGGCGCGCCGGCGTGGGGCAGGCGCGCCGCCGCCACGGGCCGCCTGGCCCACCTTGCAGCAGCGCAGAGCTGGTGCGGCGCGCACCCGTCAACAGGTCGCAGCTGCGTCCGCAACCCCAGCCCGGTCCAGCCGCAGGGCGGCGCCAAGCCGCCGTCGGTTGCGGCGCGGCAGGCGAGGGGGCGGGCAGCTGCTGCGCGCAGTGGGTCTTCGCGGCGCGCTGTTCCGTCGGGCGTCTCCCCCAATCGCCGGTATCTCGGATTACCTTGCGCACCGCGTTGCCAGGACCACAGCGAGCTGCCAGCACAGCCCGAGACAGCCGCACAGCCCCGCGCTCCACCAGCAGCGTACGCAATGGCGCTGTTGGCGGGTGCTTCCGCATCATGCGGCCTTTCCGCGCTGGTGAGGCCGGCTTCCGGCAAAACGTGGGGGCCACATGGGACGATCCAGATCGGACGGCGCAGCTGGGGACGCCCATTCGCCCGGGTCCGGCTCCAAAAGACGCATAGAATTGCCGGTAACACGCCGCGATTGCCCCCGCCCGCCCTCGAACCCAGGGGCTGGGTCTGCTGGCCAGCGCGACGCCCGTCCTGCAGCGTCTGGCGGGCGCGGGCGCCTCCTTCAGCTCCCAGGCCGCAGGGAAGGACGACCACGACGACCACTCCGCGGCCGCACCGTCGCCGCGGCAGCAGGAGGTGCGCGCGGCGCGGCGGGCCGTCGACGCGCGCGCGCGCGTGCCCGCTCTCGCCGCCCGCGTTCCCATGTCCCCCCAGCGCCGTGTCGCATACCCTTTTGCACCCATCAAGCAGGCTGCAGCTTTCGGGGGAGACTGCGCAACAACCTCCCTGAACCCCCCGAAAACCTCCCTGAGCCCCCCGAAACCGCAAAAAACACCCACCGCACCCCCCCCCCCCAAAAAAAACCGCTCCCCTGCCCAGTACATTGACCGCGAGGACCGCTTCGGCGCCCACAACTATGCTCCCGTGCCGGTAGTCATAGAGCGCGGCAAGGGGGCCTTCGTTTGGGACGTCGACGGCCGCAGGCGCGCGCCGCGCCGCGTGGGGGCAGGGACGTGATTTCGGTTGCACTGCGGCTTGTCGGTTGCTCAGTGCGCGGCCGACGAGCCGGCACCCAGAGGGGCCGCGGCTGCCTGCCGTTGGCGTGTTGCCTACAAACCGAAACCCTTGCCGCCCCTTCCCCCAAACACACACACACACAATAAAGGTACTTTGACTTTTTGAGTGCCTACAGCGCGGTCAACCAGGGCCACTGCCACCCCAAGGTGGGGCTGGGAGCGCAATCTGCCCTTTGGTTTGGAAGGAGGACAAAAGCGACGGCCAGGCTCGGCTGGGGGTGTTGCACCCCGTTTTCGCCCTCCTCTCCACGCCCCTTGCCCACCCTTGAACCAACCCCCCAAAAAACAACAAAAACACCCAGATCTTGGCTGCCATGCGCGAGCAGGCGGACAAGGTGGCCCTCACTCTAGCCCACGCCCCCCCCTCCAAAACACCCCCCCCCCCCCAAAAAAACACCCAGATCGTGGCTGCCATGCGCGAGCAGGCTGACAAGGTGGCCCTCACCTCGCGCGCCTTTTACAACAACGTTCTGGGGGAGTATGAGGAGTACATAACAAAGCTCTTTGGCTACGACAAGGTGGGGCTCGTTCTGCCTTGTTATCCGATTACAGAGGGTTGCTGGGGCCTTGGTTGGGTGTTTCTCAAAGCTGGCTTGCTTTGGCACCGATCGCGGAGCTTTGCGGGCTTTGGGGCAGCAACGACGCCCCACCCCCCCAAAAGAAGAGCACCAAACTGACGGCACCCCCCCTTCAAAACAAAACCAAACCAGGTGCTGCCGATGAACACCGGCGTCGAGGGCGGCGAGACCGCTTGCAAGCTGGCGCGCCGCTGGGGCTACGACGTCAAGGGCGTGCCAAAGGACCGCGCCACCATCCTTTTCGCGGGCGGGAACTTTTGGGGGCGCACGATGAGCGCGATCAGCTCGAGCACGGACCCCAGCAGCTACGAGGGCTTTGGTGGGCGGTTTCGGGGCGGTTTTGGGGCGGTTTTGGGCGGCTTTGGGGGCTTTATTGCGGTGGCTTTGAGCTTGGGATGCTGCGCCCGCAGGCACGCAAAAGGTGAACCCCTAAGCAAGACCCGCCCCCCTCCCCAAATCCCCCAAAGGCCCCTTCATGCCCGGCTTTGAGGTGATCCCTTACAACGACCTGGGGGCGCTGGAGGCAAAGCTCAAGGTAGGAATGAAATCAATTGATAGTGTTTTTGATCAGGTTGACTTTACGCTTTGACTGAGTTGACTTGACGCTTTAACAACACCGAGTTTGACCCGCAGAGTTGACCAATCCGTCGCGGCGCCACCCCACCCCCTCCGCAGGCCAACCCCAACATTGTGGCGTTCATGGTGGAGCCAATCCAGGTGGGAAGAGGGTTCACTTTTTCAAAACCGGGGGGCACTTTGACTTTGTGCGTGGGCGGTGTTGTGTTTTGGCGTGCCCTGCTTTTGGCGGGGTCGAGAGGGGAGGCGTGCAAAGCCAGGCCCAGCGTTGTCATGCACAGAAGCGTGCTTACGCATTCCCCAAGCAGTGTGCTAAAAACTCTGCAATCCCGGACCGGCGCGCGCAGGGCGAGGCGGGCGTGGTGGTGCCGGACGACGGCTACCTGGCCGGAGCAAAGGTGGGAGCGCGGCGGGGGACAACACTGTTTTTTGCGCAGTGTTCCTTCCCGTGCTTGCGTTTGCGGGCTTGCGGTGGTTACACCAGGGGCGGGATAGCTGAGGACGGGGTGGTTCTTTGCTTTTTTTGCCGACATTTTGCAACTCAAAAGCAGCACTGCAAAGAAAGCCAAATTAAGTTCACCCCCCCCCCCAAACACCCGCCCTTTCAAACAATAGGCCCTGCTGTCCAAGCACCGCGCCCTGCTCATCGCCGACGAGGTGCAGACCGGGCTGGCGCGCACCGGGAAGATGCTTTGCCAGGACTGGGACGGCATCAGGGTGGGTCTCGTTTGACCGGGCGCCGGTGTTTTGACCGCGCGCGGCGTTTGACCGGGCGCGGCGTTTGACCAGGCGCGGTGTTTTGACCGGTGTTTTTTCGGGAGAAAACATCCCATCCACTTTGGCTGCAACCTCCCCAGCTCGGCCCAACCCAATCCCCTTTCCAACCGCACGCCCCTCCCCAAACTCACCCCCGCCCCGCCACTTCCGTCCGCCCGTCACCCGCAGGCCGACATCACAGTTCTGGGTGAGGGGGTGGAATGGGGTGGGGCGAGTTGACTTGGCGTTGCCCAGAGTGCAAACTGGGCGAACAGCTTGCAACGCGCGAAGCGCCAGCTGCGAACCTGCGTCAACGCGGACCGGTCTCGACACGCAGACGCAAACGCCATCACTGAAGCGCGTCACCCTCCAAAAAAACAATCACTCAAAAACAAACAGGCAAGGCCCTGTCGGGCGGAATGTACCCCGTCTCTGCGGTGCTGGCCGACGACGAGGTGGGCGCTGAGTATTGAAACGAATTACTAATGAAGCGAATGATGCAATGAGTAATACAACTTTGTTGGCGTGCTCCTCGTGGCGCTTTTGCTCCTGCTCTTCTGCTTGTTCGCTTTCCAAATCAAAATAGTGCAAGAAAAAACGTCCGCAATACGGCATCCGCCAAAACGTCCACCCTCCAAAAAACCCCACCCCCAGGTGATGCTGACCATTGGGCGCGGCCAGCACGGCAGCACCTACGGCGGCAACCCCATCGCAGCCGCTGTGGGCAAGGCGGCGCTCGAGGTGCGGGTCGTTGCTTCGATTTTTGTTACTGGTGTCTTTGAAAAAGCCTCCGCATAGCAGGCGCTGTTTTGCTGTGCCTTTGCTTGTTGAAGCGTTGTTTTGTCTGCGTGCCAAAAAAAGACGAAACAACGCTTCAACAAGCAAGCGTCAAAAGAGCGCCGGCCCCAAAACAGGCCAACCGCCCCGACCGCTTTGCGCCCACCCAAAACCGCACCCCACCCCCAACAACGGCCCCGCAAAACTGCCCCGGACGCCCCGGCCCCCCTCCCCGACAAAACCGCCGCCGACGACCCTCCCCCCGTCCAAACCGCCGCAACCGCCGCCGACACAACCGCCCCCAACAAAACCGCCCCCAACAACCCCCCCCCCAAACAAAACCGCCCCCTAACGAAACCGCCGCCGCAACCGCCGACAGGTGCTGGTCGAGGAGGGCCTGGCGGAGCGCGCCAACCGCCTTGGGGAGCTCTTCCGGTCAAAGCTCGCCGCCATCCCCAGCCCCCGCGTCAAGGCCGTCCGCGGCCGGGGGCTGCTCAACGCGCTCGTGATCGAGGAGCGGGGCGGCGTGGGCGCTTGGGAGGTCTGCATAAAGCTGCGGGACGCGGGGCTCCTGTCCAAGCCGACGCACGGCGACACGATCCGCCTCGCGCCGCCGCTGGTGCTGACCGAGGAGCAGCTGCTCGAGGCGGCGGGCATCATCGAGAGGACTGTCGTGGGGCTGGACGCGTGAGGGCCGAGCGGCGCGCAGGCAGGCGCGGACGCAGACGCGCGAGGGCCGAGGCGCGACTGAGGCGCGTGCGGCGTGTGAGGCGACGGCCTCGTTTGGCGCGGCCACGGCGGCGTGGGGCGGTCTCTTTTCGGAGAGTTTGGGGGGGGGGGTGGTGAGGGATGGGCCGGCCGTGCGGGGCCGGCCCGGGCGGTCTTGGCGTGTTTGCATTGCATAAGAGCGTGGCGCGCGCGCGCGGCCGCGGGCCGCGCCGGGGCTGAGACGACGCCCCGTCCGGACGCAAGCGTGCACGGGGCCTGGCGAGAGCCGAGTGTTAAAGCACCAGGCTTTTTCTAGGGCTGTGCCTGTCAGGGCGGGGGTTTTGCGGGCCCGCTGCCGGGCGGCAAGTGGGGGATTCAGCGGGGTTTACAAGTTTACAAGTTCGCGAACAAAGGGCGGCGCGCGACGAGGGGAGTTTGCAAGAGGAGTGCAATGCGGGAGGTGCTTGCAGCAGGCGCTGTGCGTTGGGGAGTGCACGGAACGAGGGCAGCAAGGGCCGCGCCGAGTTGGCGCGTTGGCGACTGTTGGTGGGGGGGGAGGGGCTTTGACCGGTTTGACCGGAGTGACGCCGGTCAAATGCTGAACGGCGGCCGATGAAGGCTCGGCCAGCCAGGGGCGCCCAGCCGCAGGCCCGGGGGCAGGAGCAGGGGGCCCGCCGGCTCTGGACGAGGGCTAGTCATCGCCCAAAGGCGACTCATCCGAAGGCGACTCATCTGGCGGCGATGACTCTCCCAAGGTGACAATCCAAAGATGACTCATCCGAATATGATGGGGAAGCGGCTGATGAGTCCCTCGAGCACGTGCACAATGGCCTGCGCCTCCTCGCCTTCCAAATGGACCACCCTGTGGTCTGCCTCCGAGGCACCCGCCGCCGCCGCGTCCTGCTGCTGCTGCTGCTCCTCCTGCTGCTGCTCCTGCTGCTGCTGCTCGCCGCCGCTCGGGGGCGCGACGCGGTGGGCGCGCGTCGGCGGCGGCAGCCACGCCACGCAGGGCGCGAGGGACTGGGCGAGGGCCTGGGGGGGAGGGGAGGGGGCAGGGGGTCGCAGCGGCCAAACGCCGGTCAAAGCGCGACGAGGGGGGTGCCGGAGGCTGCGCGGCCTCTGGCGGCGGAACCGCGGCACCGCAAATGGCGCCACCGCCAGCAAAAAAAGCAAAAAAAGCTGAGGCAAAACGCACCAGTGCGTCCATCTCAGTGGCCGCCGCGTTGTGGTTGCAGTAGTGGCAGACCTCCAGCAGCACGCGCAGCACGTTGGAGTTGACGGGGGGCAGCTGCTGCAGCAGGGCCGCAGACTTGCTCGGAACGGGCTGCCTGCGCCTCTGATGCGGGTGCGCCGTTGTTTTATGTTGGCTTTGGGCAAACACATCGTTTTGGTGGTGACAAACCGATTGCCCACTGCAACAGCGACAAACCAATTAAACACCCACCCATCAGGAAGCGTTTGAGGAGGGCGGTCAGGACGTGGGGGCTGGTCCCCGGCGGCAGCAGCACGGTGGGGCGGCCGCCGGCTGCGGGGCGGAGGGGAAGGGGGTGGGGGTGGGGCGGGGGCAGGGGGTTCCCAACCCGAAACGTGCAGCCGGCAGCTGCTGGGCAAGCGGGCGGCAGCTGGGATCGGCTGCAGAGGCCGCGGCTGCCGGGCTCCCGCTGCCAAGACCAGCCCTGGACGGCGCACAACCCACACCTGCCTAATTGCCACAACGCACGCGCCATGCCCCCACACCCCTGCCCCCGCGCACCCAGGCAGGTGGAGACGCGGTCAACCTCATCCACCTGCCTACAAGCCCCCCACGCCCCCCCAAATGCCACACACACACCCAAACACCCAAACACCCACACACCCACAAACACCCCCCGCACCCAGGCAGGTGGAGACGCGGTCAACCTCCTCCGCCGGCGCCGCCGCGCGGAACACGCCCTCCGTGCGCGCGCCCTCCCCCGCCAGCAGCGCGGTGCAGCAGGCCAGCACGAGCTGGGGCACGCTGGGCTCGCTGCGGCAGATGGACTGGGGGGGTGAGGGTTGGGCGGGATTGGGAGGGGGCGGGGGGGGGGAGGCAAGGGAGGGAGCTGTGGGGCTGGGGGGTGGGGAGCCCTGAAGGGGCGGGGTCGTGCGGTGGGAGGGGGTGGAGGGCCCGCGCCCGCGCAGCCCCTGCAGCGAATCGCTGCAGCGCGGCGCGGCGGACGGCCCTTGTATCAACAGCGCCGCCGCCGCCGCCGCCGCCGCGCCGCCGGCACGGCAGGCGGGCAGGCGGGCAAGGGCGGCCCCGCCACGTGCGCCCGGTCCCGCCGCGCGGCCGCGTCCAACCCCCGGAGGCGCACCAGCAGGGGGTCTGGCGTCGCCACCCACTTCAGGCCTTCGCTTGCGGACTGGAAGAGGCGGTTGCTCGTGTCCCTCGCAATCGCACCCAGCCTGCGAAGGGGGTGGGGGTTGGGGGGGTTGAAGGCACAAGGGCCGGCACCGGCTCGGAGCGCGGAGGAGGGATGGGCCCTGTGGGCGCCCGCATCCCCTGGGGCGGCGCCGCCGCGGCCGCGCGCGCGCGGCAAATACTCACCCCGTGGCCGTCGCCCGCAGCTTCGATATGGCCGCGACGCCGCCGCCAGCGGTGGGCGAGCCGCCGTTGGCGGGGGCCTCGTCGTCGCCCGCCGCGGGCGCGGGCGCGGCCGCGGCCGCCGCCGCGCCGCCGCCGGTGCCTATGGCCGAGAGGGCCGCGGGCTTGACGGCGACGGCGGTCCTTTTGATGGCGCCCGCCAGGCGCATGGAGCCCAGCTTCAGCGCTGCGTTGTGTGGGCGGGGCGAGCCGGTTGCGGGGTGGGGGCAGCATGGCAGGTTGCGGGGTGGGCGGCAGCATGCGGCGGCGCATGGAGGCGGCGTGCAAGCAGGCATGGTGGGTACAACTGCGTGCACTGCATTGGGCATGCGTGTGCGCATGTGCATGTGCATGTGCATGCACGAATGTGCGGGCGCATGCCCGCCCCAAACCCGCCGCGCGGCGCCGCACCCTCGAGCGACTGCTGCAGCGGCCGCGGCTGCTGCGCGCCGGACGGGTAAGTCGGCACCGCCTGCTCCTCGGCGGGCTGCACCTCTGCCTCCCTCGGCCCCCCCGCCGCCAGCGGCGAGAGCTGCTCCCCGCCGCCGGGCGCGCCAGCAGAGTCGGCGGACGCCAGCGTCGGCGCGCGCAGGGACGCGGGCAGCGGCGCCGCCACCTCGGCCGCGGCCAGGTCGTCCTCCAACGAGAACGCCGCGTTGGCCTTATCTTTGGGCGCGCTCATGGCTGCGGGCTGGGTTCTGGGCGCGCGGCAAGCGGGCCGGAGCTGCTGCTGCCGTTTGTGCTGGGGCCCCCGCCGGTCTGGTGTGCGTACAAAGCAAATGGAAACGATCGCGAGCGGCTTCGCGGCGCCAAAAAGGGTTTCCACTCCTGGGAAGCTGCAGCAGCGAGACCTGGTCCCTGAGTTGTCTGCGCCCCTCTCGTTCCGCGAGGAAACCAGCTGAAGCGCCTCGCATCGCTTCAAAAGATATTGATCGGGGACGGCGGCGGCTGTGTTCACTGCTGTGCGGGCCGGCGCCGGCGCCGCCGCTGTGCACGCTTTGCGTGGCATGGCGAGGCTTCCCGCTCGCCGTTTGGCGAGCCATCCACAGTTTGAGGCACGCTCGCAGTCGGCCCTGCACGCTGCACGCGCTCGGCCCCTCTCTTGGCCCCACCGCCCCGCCCGCGCCGCCCGCGCCAGCAGCGTCACCGGCGACGGCGCCGCCTCGACCGCCCGCACGGCTCTTTTCGCGGCACTGCGCAGCCCTAAACCGCTCGGCGATTCCTCCACATGTATTAGCGCCGTGTCTCACCCAGCCTCCCGCATCCGACTGCCGAGACCATGCGACCAGCGCTGATCTTGGGCCTGTGCGTGGCCCTGGCAGTGGGCACGCCCGCGTTGGGAGCGTTCAACGTCGAAAAGGGCAATGGCGCAGTCGTGGCGCCTGCGGCAGGGAGGAGAAGGTAAAAGTCGCGCCTGGGCGACCGCGCTCGGCGACGCGGGCGCGCCAGGGTGGGCGCAGTCGAAAAAGCTTGGCAATCGCCATGCTAGCGCATTGAGCGGGCCGCGCTGCAGGCGCGCTACCCCCGCAAGCCGGACTCTCGATCGCGCCCTGTTCGGGACCCCGCCCTGCGCTCCAGGTTTGACGTGGCCCTCGCCGACTTTGGCAAGCCGCGCTACGGCGCCCTCCTCACGTGAGGCGACACGCGGGCTGCACAAAGGGGCCTCGAAACAGTCGGAGCGCACGCGCGCGCGTGGCGGCGCGGTCCGCTCATGCCGCGCTGTGGCGTAGCGCTGCCCGCTGCCCGCTGCGCTGACCACGGCGGCCGGCCCCGAACCCCAGCAGCGTGGCGTAGCGCGCAGCGCTCGCGCATACCAGCTGTCAAACCGTGAAACGCCCGCCACGCGCCGCAGTGGGCAGCTGGTCTACCCCTCTGAGGACGCAGCATTCGGCACGCCGGCGCGCTGCGGGGACGTCGGCTGCAACTTCGGATGCTCGCCGTTCAACGTGAGCCGCCGCAGCCGGCTTGAAGGTCTTCCAAGCGTCTGCTTTTGCAGCAGCATGCGCAAGTGCTTCGGTCCCCCTCGCGCAATCGATCGAGAGCCGCCGTCGCGGCTCTGCCGACCTCGAAAAAGCGCCCCGCACCGCCCCGCCCCGCGCACCGCCCCGCAGGAGAGCTCCCCGCCGCTGTCCCTGCCCCGCGCGCCGGGGCGGCGCTTCGTTATGCTACTGGACCGCGGCCCCCGCGGGGACGCATCCAGGCCGTGCTACTTTTTGTCAAAGGCGCTGCACGCGCAGGCCGCAGGGGCGGACGCACTGCTCGTGGTCAACGACGGCCCCGGGGACCTCAGCACGGCGGTGCCACCGCGGGACGAGGGCGCGGCGCGGTGAGGGGAGGGAGGGGCTGGGTGCGAGGCGGGGCGGGCTGGGGCGGCGGGTGGAGCGTTGCAAGGAGGTCGGCCGTCGAGCGCTTGGGCGCGCAGGAGCACGGGAGGAGGAACAAGAAAAGGGGCAGCGGCGGCGGCCGGGCGAGGCGGGAACAGTGGTGGCCGCTTGCTTGAGTGGCCTCCTCCGACCGCCGCCGCCTCTGAAACGCCCCCCACCGCCCCGCAGCGCCCTGGCCGGCCTGACCATCAGCGCGGGCCTCATCAGCCAGGAGGACGGCGCGGCCCTCAAGGAGCTGCTGAGGCGGGGCGCGCCCGTAGCGGTGGCGCTCAACTGGACGGACGTGCTGCCCAGGTCCAGCAAGGTCGGCCGCTGGGTGTGGGGGGGGGGGAGCGGGAGGGTTTGGGGGAGCACCAAAGCCGCAGCTTTGTCAGCCACCAAAGGGAGGGACAGCGGGCAAAGGCGAGGCGGGGGGCAGGCAAACGAGCCAACGAGGCGAACCAAACCACCCCGCAGGTGACGTGGGAGTTTTGGACAAACAGCAACGACGAATGCGGCCGCGTCTGCGACGAGCAGCGGGAGTTCATCAAAGGTTTGGGGGGCAGTTTCGAATCCGAGCAACGGCCAGGGGGGCTGCCGGAACTGCCCTTCGTCCAGATGTTGGCAGCTGCAGGACCAAAGCATGTTTAACAAAAGGCCTGGGGCACCACGGCCGAGCCTTGGCACCGCAAAAGGCTTTCGCAGTCAAAGCTCGAGCCCGCGAAACCCCCAATGTCTGCAGGTTTCAAGTCGGCGGCGCGGTCGCTCCAAGTCAAGGGCCTGGTCGACTTTACCCCACACTACCTGGTTTGGGTGTGCCAGCCGGGGTCGTCTCAAGAGGACTGCAATTCTCAGTGCATCAGGGGTGGCAGGGTGGGCGGAATGCGTTGGCTGTTGGGTTCTGGGGTCGTTTGTGGGCTGCCAATTCCCATGCAACTGCCCCGACCCCGATGAAACATCCACGAGGGTTACTCAGGGGCTGCCCCCACACTCCGTCCCCAACCCCCCTACCCCCCGCCCCCCAAAACACACTATGGCTGACTAACCCTCCCTCCCTCTCAAACGCACCCACGCACAACAAAAACACATAAACACACACACAAAAACCTCCCAACCGTCGTTTTGCAGTACTGCTGCCCCGACCCCGACGACAACATCCACGAGGGTTACTCAGGGGCAGACGTACTCAAGGTGACCCGCTTTTGACGCGCCGCGGTTTGACCTTTGCGCTGCTTTGACCGCTGCTTTTACCACCGCCTCTGAACAAGGCCCCGACCACCCCAGCGCCGGCCCCCCAAACCCGGACCGCCCTAAAACCGCCGCCCCCTCCCGACGCGCATCACCATTAACATCGCCGCAGATGAACATTCGATCTTTATGCTTCGCCAAGGTCTCAAAGGACCGCGGGGAGCCGTGGCTCTGGTGGCAGTACGCGGACCGATTTGGAGAGGAGTGCCGGATGAACAACGGACTGTACGGCCCGGACTGCGCGCAAAAGGTGGGGGGAGGCAGTCCGGAGGGGTGACTGGGGTTGTGGAAGGCCTCCAAGGGTGCCGGCCACAGCTTTTCAGCAGTTTTCAGCCCGCGTGCATACAGCGCGACTCCCTGCGCGGCAATCGTGCCACTCCCTTGCCCCCCCTCCTACGTGACACCGCCCCGATTAACCTGGGCTTACTTATTAGGCAGCACAGCAAACACGGTCAAACCTGAACGTCAAACCTCACCGTACCCAACCCCTAGGTGTTTGACGCCGTGGCCGGCCCCAACGTCGGCGGCCCCGAGGGCCGCGCCGCGTGGCTGGCGTGCATCGAAACCGGCTCAGATTACTCTGACTCACCGATTCCCCTGCTGGATGCTGAGCTGGCGGCCCAGGTCGGCAGCGACGATGACTCATCCGACGGCGGTACGGTCGCCATCCTGCCGACCGTCAGGGTGGCGGGACGGCAGTACAGAGGCGGCCTGTCGCCGGGCAGCGTGCTGCGCGCGCTGTGCGCGGCCTTCCCCGCGGGGGGCGAGCCCTCGGTGTGCAACGAGGCCTGGGTTTCGGAGGACGAGTGCCGAGAGGGCGCAGAAGGCTGGCTCGCATGCAAGAGCGGGTGCGGCCGCGCGTGCGCGCGTGGGTTTTGCAATGGCGGGGCCACGTGCGTTGGCGGGCAACAGAGCGGTTTGGCCGGTCCCCCAAGGCCCCTTCACCCAATAGCCCCTTGTGTGGCGCCATGGCGGCTCAACAGTTAACCCTTAAACCCTGCAAACCCCAACCCGCGCGCAGCGAAAACAGCGCCCAGGGCCGCACCCGCTGCATCAACACCTTCCGCGGCTTCGACTGCGACTGCGGCCCGGGCCACATGCGCGTAACCGACGCCGTCACCGGCGATCAGTCGTGCAGCGCGGTCAACGAGTGCCTGTCGAGCGCGGTGGCGTGGACGCGGGAGGGATGCAGCTGCGAGCGCTGCGTCTGCAGCCACGTGCCGGGCGGCTTCAAGTGAGCGGGGGGATGGAGGGGGGTGCGGCGGCCTGAGGCCGCGCCGCCGGGGGCGGGCACTGGGGAGTGCTGGTGTGTGGCTGGGGCCCAGCGTTCGGGCAGCCGGCAGCGGTGCCGGCGGCCGCACGAGCCGCGACTCGTGGCGGCCGCCGCCGCCGCTGCCGCCGCTGCTGCCGCTCCCGCCGCCGCCGCCGCCGTCCGCTTCTGCGCTCGCGCTGGGTAGCCTGAACCGCCGCCCCTCCCCGCGCCCCCCGGCAGCTGCTCGGGCCCGATCCCTGACTACTGCACCGCGGAGCATGACTACGGCGGCTGCTGGCGCGGCAGCTTCGGGGGCAGGCTGCACCACGCGTGCGCCGACAACATGCGGCTCTACCGGTGGGGTTTGAGCCGTTTGGGGAAGCGGGGGCGTTTGGGGGTTGGGGCGTTTGGGGGTTGGGGCGTTTGGGGCGTGGGGGCGTTTGGGTGTGGGGGGGGGGGCTGCCCCGCAGCGAGGGCTTTACTTATTTGCTGGTCAGGGGTGCGGCTGTTGCTTGTGGCTCCACAACAGCCACCAAAACCCTGCCTGTCCTCAACCCCAAAACCCCAAATGAAACCGCGCCGCAGCTACGCCGCCCAAAATGGCCGCATGGACGACGGCACCCGCCCCTTCGTCTGCCGCTGCCCGCCCTGCTTCCGCGCCACCCCCTCCGGCGGCTGCGAGCCCGCGTGCGACCCCTCCGCGTGCGACGCCTCCCTCGGCGCCTGCCTGCCGGGCGCGCCGCCGGCGCAGCCGGCGCCGCCGCCCCGCGGCGGGGGCGGGGGCGGCGGCGCCGGCCTCGGCGCGGCGCTGCTCGTTGCGGCGGTGGCCGCGGCGGCGGTTTGCGGCGCTTCGAATTGGCACGCGCGGCAGCAGCTGCAGCGGGAGGTGAGGTCAATTCTGGAGGACTATGTGCCGCTGGCGGGGGCCCCCCTGGCGGATCCAAACGACCCAGGTGACCCCTCCGCTTCCACGCCCACCAGCTGGGGCGGCAGCCGCAGCGGCAGCTACGGCCGCGGCGGCTGCAGTAACAGCGGCAGCGGCTCGCCCGCCGCACACTGCTAGCGGGCCGGCGGCGGCCAATCGCCAGGCGGCCCGCCTCCCCACTCGCCCAAGCCGTTTGCGGCCCTGCTTTGTATTTGTAAACCCCGCTGGCACGCGCGCGCGCGCGCGCGCCGTTTGCGGCCGGCCAACCTTGTCTGTGCGCGCATCCGCGCACCGCCGCGGCCGCGGCGGCCGCGTCGTTGACTTCCTTTGGGACTCGGGAGCTTCTCTCCTTTAGTCATGTTGACTTGACCCGCATCTGACCGACGCCGCCAAACCCCCTTTTGATCTCGGTCTCCCCTCCGATGACCCCGGGCAGCCCGCCCGGTGCAAGCGCACGCGCGCTCGTCCGCGCACGGCCCGGCCACTGGGCGGCGCGACCCCTGCCTCCGCCAATGAGCCCCCCTGCTTCCTGCCCCCCCTTCCTTCCCCAGCGCCGTGCCGTGCGTGCGCATGTTCCCCGCCGGCACGCCATGCCACCCCGGGGCGCTCGTGCCTCCTGTACTGTCGCGTGGACAAACCGTTGATTTGATTTGAATTGATTTGAACCCTTCTGAACAAATTGTAACGAGGCATGACACATTGACACATTCCCGATGCTTACAAACCGGGCAACAAGCCGGGCAACGCCGGCCACGCGGCGGGCTCAGATCAGACGAGATCACCCGCCCAGATCAGCCGCCGCCGCCGGCCGCAGGCACACCTCGACAATCACCGCCACCCCCCGCCGCGCGCGCCGGTCCCGCTGCGGCGGCGCCTCGCGCGCGACGCACCACGCCGCGAGCGGCGGCGCGCGGTCCCTCACAACGGGCGCCAGCAGGGCGAGCGCGTGCAGCGCGGGCGGCAGCTGCGGGGCCATCAGCGCCAAAAACAGCGCGGCCTCTCCCCCCTCGTCCCCGCCGCCGCCGCCGCCGCCGCCGCTGCCGCCGCTGTCGTTGCTGCTGCTGGCTTCGCCGTCCCCGCCGCCGCCGCACGCCTCCTCTGCCGCGGCCGCCAGCGCCGCCGCGAGCTGCAGCACAGCCTCTGGCGGCGCCCACTCGCCGCCGCCACCGTCGCCGCCGCCGCCGCCGCCGCCGCCACCGCCGGACAGCTCCTGCCGCCGCCACGGCGCCGTGGCGAGGTCCCCCACTTTTGACACGTCCGCCTCGACGCGCGCCGAAGCCTCCCGAAGCCGCAGCCGCAGCAACAGCTCGCCGGCGCCAGCGGCGGCCGCGCCCGCCTCGGGCCCCGCAGCTGCCGCCGTCCCGCCGCCCTCGGCCCAACCGCGGCGCGCCTGGTCGGAGAACCGCGCCTCGAACTCGGCCGCCTGCCCCCACCGCCGCAGCTCGCCGTTGGCGATCGCCGCCGCGAGCAGCGCGCGGCCGGCGTCGGCCGCGGGCACCGCCAGCTGGCACTCGCCGCGCCGCCTCAGATCTGCCACCAGATCGCCCGCCAGCGCCCGCGCCGCCCGCCGCGCCTCGTCGCCGGCCCGCCGCCGCTCCGCCGCCGGGCTCGGCGCGGCGGGGGCGCGCACGGCCGCGGCGGCGGCGGCGGCCGCGGCGTCTGCGCCCGTCGCGCCGTGGGTGGGGGGCGGCCATGACTCCTCGCCGTCCCGCTGCCGATGCTCCGGCCGCCGCCGCAGCCGCGGCGGCAGCCAGGAGGCGGGGTCCTCCGCATCTGAGACCGCCGCAGCCGCCGCCGCCGCGCCTGTCCAGGGCACGGCGGCGGGCGCGGCCGCCGCGCTGCGCGGCACCGGCCTGCTTTGGGGGGGGGCGGGGCAAGCGGGGCTCGCGGGGCGTCAGGTGTGCGCGGCGCTATGCGTCAAGGGTGTTGGAAACGCGTTCAATGCAATGTGGCAACACAACCCTTCCGCACCAGCTGCGTGACCCCCGCCAGGCGTCGGCGGCAGCGGGCTGGGCGCAGCAGGCGCGGCGGCGGCGCGCTGCGCCGCGCGCGATGCTGGGATCTCGCCGCCGCTCCGCTCCACTGCCAAACGCCGTTGAATGAGTCGCCGACGTGCTCGCGCTGAAATGGGACAGCGCCCGGGCCTGGACGAGCCCCTGCATCTCGATAATCGACCGCGCCTGGCGCATTTGCCCTGGCTTGGCGATCGCCCAAGGATCCAAGGAATCGGATGGCGAACGGCCCGCGCGGCGACCTCAGCCTGCGGCGGCGGGAGACGAGCGGACCATCGCCGCCGGCTGTGCCCCAAGTCGCCGCCCGCCGCCGTGCCTGCGGCGCCCAGACCGACCCTGCCCCGCCAAAAGCGCCTTTGCGCCAGGCCCGCCGCCGCGTACGGTTAACGAAGCCCAAATTACCGAGCCCACCACAAGTGCCGCGGTGCGCCGCCGTGGGGGCGGCGCGCCGCCCAAACGACTGAGAGAAGGACGGGCGCCACGCAGGCACGCGCGCGCAGCCCGCGCGCGCGCAGGCGCAGGCACGCAAGCGCAGGAGAGAAAGGAAAAGTCAGTGCACCAGCGAATTGGGTTGTGGGTTGGGGTCTTGTAAAGGGGGGCGGGTGCGTAAAGGAGGGGAGGGCAAAAGGGGGCGTGGGGTGGGGGGGGGGGTGGGGCGCACGCAGGCACGCAACACTGGGTGGGCGCACATTGCGCGATGGGCAGTTTTTCTTGTTTTGCGTGCCCGCGGCGCCGCACCGGTCGGGTGGGGGCGACGGGGTGGGTCGTTTCAGTGCCGCACGGGGAGTGCATGGTGCGAGCAGGAGCGTCTTCCGGGGGGGACGGGGTAAGTTGGGATACCGGGGTGCAGCCCGGGTGCCGGTGGCGCACGCGGGCGGGCGGGCGGCTGCCAAGGCACGGCAGGGAATGCCAGGCGCGCGCAGGCGCGCCCGGGTTATCGCCCTGCCGGCGGCGCACCGGCCGCCCGCCCGCGCGGCCCGCATGCAGCGCGCGCGCGCGGCCGCGCCGCGCCCGCGCCAAGCGCGGGCCAAATGCTGCCTGGGGCAAGTCCGCCGCGCGCGAAGAGCGGGCCGCTCTGCAACCCACCCTCGGCCGCCGCCGCCACCGCAGCAGCCGCGCGCCTCGGGCGGCGCGGCGGGGCCGGGGGCCCCGCCGCAGCCGCGCGTCTCGGGCAGCGCGGCGCGGCGCGCGGCGCGGCGGCGGCTGCCGCTTTTGCGGTCAGCGCTGCATCGCGCCCATGCCCATGCCCATGGCGGGCATCTGCATCTGGGCCTGCATCATCATAAGGGGCATCCCCCCGCCGTGCGCCGCCCCGCCGTCGCCGGCCGGCCGCCACTTGTTGCTGGGCGACACGCGGATCGCGCGCCCCCCAAACGGCCCCGGCAGCGAGGCGCCGTTGAGGCGCTGCATCGCGGTGGAGGCGGCCTGGGGGGCCGAGGCGTTGAAGGTGACAAAGCCGTAGCCGCGGGGGTCCTGGGTCTCGCGGTCGCGGATGATCTGGGCGGGTGACGGCGGGTGACGGGGGGGTGTGGTGAGTGGAGAGCGGGGAGAGGGGTGTGGGCGAGGGGCGGCGCAGGGCGCCTGAACCACCAGCAGCCTCCCGCGTTGAGAGCGATGGGTCGAGGAGGAGCGGAGGCCACAGGCCACCTGGCCACGCCCCTGCGGCGCCTCCAAACAAGGCTTTCCTTGATCACCCAGGATCCCCAAACCCCCCTCAGAACCGCACCTGGACGCGCTCCAGGGGCCCAAACGACTCAAACTGCGCGGTGAGCGCCGCCTCGTCGACGGTGGGGGCCAGGTTCCCGACGTAAAGGCTCAGCAGCGCGCCCGGCGGGCCGGCGTACCCGCCGCCGCCGCTCTGCCGCGGGTAGCCGCCGCCGCCGCCGCCGCCCGCGCCGTCGTCGCCGCCGCGGCCGGCGGCGCCGTCCTTGGAGTCGCCCGCGGCGGAGGGCCCGCCGGACAGCTGCGGCGCGAGGCCGGGCTGGGCGCCGTAAGCGCCGGCTGCGGGGTACATCACATAACCCCCCGGCGTGGGGAACGCGGCCACCTGGCCGGGGTAGGCCATCCCCCAGGGCATCACCCCCGGCTGGGGGATCATGTAAACCGGGCCCACGCCGTACGGCGACCGCGGCACCATGGGCGCGCCGCCGGCCGGCGGCGCGGGCGACGGCTGCTGCGTGTGGTGGGGCGCGCGCTGCTGGTAGCCACCGCCGCCGCCGCCGCCGCCGCCGCCGGCGGCGGCGTCCTCGCCCTGCCAGTGCTCGCCGTTGCTGCTGGCGCCGCCGCCGCTGCTGCTCCCGCCGTCGCCGCCGGCGCGCGCGGCCCCGTAGCCGCCGCGGGACGCGTGCTGCTCCGGCTGCTGCTGGTGCCCGTGCTGCTGCTGCTGCTGCTGGCTATAACCGCCCTGCTGGTCGTATTCCTCCTGCTGCTGCCCCGACTGCGGCGGCGATAGCTGCTGCTGCTGCGCGGACGCTGAGCTGTCGCGCCGGGCGGGCCGGTCGGGCCCGCCGCCGTTGGGGCGCGGGCCGCGGCCGCCGTACGGCGCGCCCATCGCGCCGCGCCCTCCGTAGCCCTCGCCCATGGGGCCGCCGCGGCCGCGGCCGCCCGCAGGGGCCCCCATGCCAGGGCGCGGGCCGTACGGAGTGCCGCGCCCGCCGCCGGGCTGCTGGGGCCCGCCCATGGCGGCCATTTGGTAGGCCCCGGGCATGGCGGCGGCAGCCATTCCAGGCATTTGCGGCATCGGCACAATCTGCGGAGTAAGGAGGGGCCCGTGCGCGGAGCGAGGAAGGTTTCAGGGACAGATCGCGAGCCGCGGCAAACCAAGGCGCGAGCTCGGCCTGCGACGCGCTGCTGAGCGGCTGCTTTGCGCCGCGGCGCCGCTGCGGCGCCTGTTGCACAACCCCACCCAGCCAGCCGGACAGCCCACCCGGGGCGGCCCCAACCAACCTGTCCGTAAGCGTTGACCGCATAGCCCATGCCCATCTGGCGTGCCCACATGTGCGGCGCCGCCATGGCAGCCGGCATCATGCCCCACTGCGCCGCGGCCGCCGCCTGCATCATCGCCGCCTGCTGCTCGGGCGCCATCTGCGCGCCGCCCTGCTGCTGCATGGGCTTCGGCGGCCCGCCGGGCGCGCCGCCCGGCGGCGCCATGCCGTCGCGCTTCGGGTAGGCCGGCGCGTAGCCCCCAGGGCCGTAGCGGCCGCCGCCGCCGCCGCCCACGACGCCGCCGCCGCGCATGCCGCGGCCCCCGCGGCCGCGGCCGCCCATCGGCGCTCCGTCGTAAAACTCGCCGCCGCCCTGCCCGCCGACGCCGTTGGCGGGCAGCGGCTCGCCGCCCCAGCCGGCCGGCGCGCCGCGCGGCGGCGCGCCGGCGGGGCCGCCGGGCTTGGGGCCGGGCGGCGGCGGGGGGGCGTAGGCGGGGCCGCCGGACTGCGGGGAGCGGCGCTGCTTGGACGCCTGCGGCGTGTTGCGGGGGGGGGGGGAGACAGGAGGGTTGCGGTTAATGGGCGCGGGACAGGAGGGTGCAGCCTTCTGGCACGCGCTCAGCTCTAAGCAGTGCGAAAAGCGGGCGTGCGCCAGCGCAGAGAGCCGCGTGCGAAGCGCGGGGCGCGCGCAACACCAACGCAACGCCGGCGGCGGCGCCAACCCACCGAGTCCTGGCGCTGGAGGCCGCGGGCGTCGGGCGCCGCCTCGCCGGCGGCGCGCTGCAGGCTGGCGCGCAGCGGCTGGAGCGCGCCCAGCGCGCCTGGGGTTGGGGGCGGAGTGAGCGCGCAAAAAGGAGGTCGGCGGGCGTGGCCAGAGGGCTGGCTTAGGAGCGCGCGCAGGACGGCAGCGCGCCTGCACATGGCAGGCGCGGGTCCCGCCCGCAAAAAACGCAACCCAAAGCGCAGCCGCACCCGTCGAAGAGCCCAGGAGCAGGCTGCCCACAGAGTGCCACGCCAGCGCCTCGACCGCGCCCGCATCGTCCGGCGCGCCGCCGGCGTCGCCGTCGGCGTCGGCGGCGGCGGGGCTCGCGAGGCGGCCGCTGGCGACGTGCGACACGAGGCCAGAGGCGGCGCCGCCGGAGCCAAACGTGGCGGAGTCAAACACGAGGCAGAGGCCGTTGTCCGCCGCGGCGGCCTGGGGGGGAGGGGCGGGCGGGGCGGGGCGGGTGGGCGGGGGCGCGGGCGGGGTGGCGGGAGGGCGGCAGTCGCAAGGGGAGCGAGCCGCAGCCGCAGCTGCAGCTGCCGCGCGGCGCGGGGCGACGGTGCATGCTACCGCAGAGGACAGCGCCTCGGGCCTCGCCAAGGCAGCGGTGGCGGCCAGCCGTCCCGCGCGCTCACCAGCAGGGTGCCGTTGGGCTGGAACGCAAGCGCGGTGATGGCGGCGCCCTGCTCAAAGCCGATGCACGCGTACGACGCGTCCGGCCGCCCCTCCTTGGCGCCGCTGACCTCCCACACCAGCGCCTCGCCGCCCACCGCCGCCGCGAGCAGGCGGCCGGCGGCGTCCCACGAGAGAGCGGCGACGGGGCCGTCCACGCCCTCGGAGATCACGAGCTCCGGGTCGGCGCCGCCGTCGAGGTGCTGCGCGTCCCAAACCTGGACTGTCCCGTTGTCGCACGCCGCCGCGACGCGCCGGCCGTTTGGCGAGACGCAGACGCGCACGATCCCGGCGGCGGGGTTGGTGCCGAGCGCGCCGACGGGCTCGGCGGCGTCGTCGCCGACGCGCCAGAGCGTGGCCTCGGAGTCGGAGCAGGCCAGCACGGTGGCCTCGTCCAGCCACGCGACGTGGCGCAGTGCCCCGGGCGCGCTGGGGTCGAGCGTGTGCAGGTGCTCGCCGCCGGGGCCGAAGATGCAGAGCAGACTGCGGCGGGGGCGGCGGCGGCGCGCGTGCGCGCGGAAAAGTGAGGGGAGAGGCGGCGGGGTCGGGCCGTGCGGCAAATGCTGTGTAGGCACGGGCGGTTGTGCGGACGCCACCGCGCGCCTCCCCCCTCCCCCCCCCCCCCCCCCCCGCCCCCCCCCCCCCCCCCCCCCCCCCCCAAGCCGCCCTTGGAGCACGCCACCTCGGAGACGCCCGCCTCGCCCGCGACCTGGCCGTCCACGAGGGGGAACTGGGTGGAGCACAGCTCCTCGCCGCTGTCGACCTGCCACCACTTCAGAAAGCCGTCCGCGCCGCCGCAGACAATGTCGGCGCCCTTGCCGCTGAAGGCGGCGGCCGCGGGGCCGCCGGGCGCGTGGCCGCGCAGCTCATGGCGGAGCGCGAAGCCCGGCGGGCCGTCGTGCAGCGACAGGCCGCCCGGCGTGGCGGCAGCAAACTTGCCGCGCTGCGACAGCAGGATCGCGCGCACGGGGCCGTCGCAGGCGGCGGCCCACGTGCGTTTGAGCTCCGGCTGCCAGCTGTGTGCGGTCGCCATATCGCCAGGGGCGCGGTGCCTGGGCGGGGTGGGGCGTGGGGGCGGGAGGCGTGTTTAGCCGGCCGATCGCGGTGGCCGCGGCGCGGCGTCGGCCCTCCAATGGGCTTGATCAATCCTCCTGGGATCAATCGGGTGCGCGCCGGGGGGCACCGGCCGTCGGGGAGGGCCGCGCGGTGGGGTTGGCCGAGTCCCGACTCCCGGGCAAGCCGTCCTCGAGCGCTGCCGGCTGCCCGCGCCCTGCTGGATCCTCTTGGAATGACGCGGGACCTTCCCACCCATACCGCAGACCGCCAGCGGCCGCTGACGGGC
The DNA here is from genome assembly GCA_003203535.1 of Raphidocelis subcapitata. Lineage (NCBI taxonomy): Eukaryota > Viridiplantae > Chlorophyta > Chlorophyceae > Sphaeropleales > Selenastraceae > Raphidocelis > Raphidocelis subcapitata. The sequence goes on from BDRX01000002.1 coordinate 653,155, forward strand.
CCCGCTGCAATTGGCGCCTGCGCGCACCTCGTTGCTGCGTCTCCCTGGCAGCGAGCTGCAGCCCGCCCGCCGCCTGTGCTTCGAATGTAAAGCCAAGTAACCGGATAACCGGAGGCGAGGGCGAAACGGCCTCGCGCTGAGCGCCAGATCAGGCGACCTGTGCCAGACGATCCGCGCCCGCTATAAATAGCAAATCCCTCGGAGCATAGGTGGGGTCCTCCCCAAATCGAACTGCACGACGGGACCGGAGGACGGCTGGGAAGAAGCACCCGCCCGTTCTGGTGGCGGGTGTGTCTTTTGTGGCGGGCCTTCTTCATGCCTTCCCTTCGCCCACGTCCTTCTTCCGCTCGCCCAAGATCTCCCTCTGTAACGGCCTCGTCAGTTGGCTGCAGCGCGAGGCCGTCGGATCGCGGCGCCGCGGGCGCAGCGCGCTGCCGCTGCCGCTGCCGCTGCCGCTGCCGCTGCCGCCGCCGCCGCTGCTGCACCGCGCGCAATGGTGAGCGCTTCGGGTTGGCTGCCGGGGCCTTGCTCGGCAGGCGGTGCGCCCCAGCAGCCGGGCCGCAAACGCTGTTCCGTCCCCCCACCCCCGTCCCCCCGCCGCCGCCGCTGCCGCCGCCGCTGCCGCCGCCGCCGCGCAGAGCGTGACGCTGCACACAAACCTGGGCGACATCAAGATAGAGCTCTTCTGCGAGCAGGTGCGGGGCGCGCCGCGCGCACGCGCGCTGGCGTGGCGGCTGCTCGCGCAGCGCGCGCCGCCCGCCACCCGCCGCCCGCCGGAGCCCCGCCGCCGCCGCCGCCGCCGCCGCCGCTCCAACCCCGCCCCGCCCCGCCCCGCGCCGCGCGGAGCCGCAGACCCCCCGCGCCTGCGAGAACTTCCTAGCGCTCTGCGCCAGCAATTACTACGATGGCGTCATCTTCCACCGCAACATCAAGGGCTTCAGTGAGTTTCGGGGGCCGGGCTTTTGAGGTTGCCTTCGGCTGGGGGAAGGGGCGCTGGGGCCTTGGGGGCTGGCAAGTCGAGGGCGGCGGGGACCGGCAAGGAGAGCGGCGCAGGCAAGGCGCGCGCCGCAGCGGCTTCTGGGAGCGGCGGCGACGGCGGCGGCTACCCGCCACCACACCCCGCCGGCCGCCGCGGCCGCAGCCTCCATCCTCCAAACCAACCCCACGACCCGCAACCCAATCCAACCCACCCCACCCCACCCCACCCCAATCCAACGCAATCCGGCTCCCCCCCCTCAGTGATCCAGGGCGGCGACCCAACGGGCACCGGCAAGGGCGGCAAATCGATCTACGCCACCCCCAACGGCAAGTTTGCGGACGAGCTGGTGGACTCCCTCAAGCACCACAAGCGGGGCATGGTCAGCATGGCAAACAGCGGGCCAAACACAAACGGTGCGCTTTAGGGCGGATTTGTGCGGCTGGGGCGGCGGCCGTGGTGGGACGGCGGCGCGGGTGCAGGTCTGCGGCTGCAGATGGACCTTGCCGCCCAGATCCGTTTGGGCGACTAATCCTGCGCGCGCCCCGACACAGCAAAGCCAACCAACGCAAACAAAAACGCCCCGCAGGCAGCCAGTTTTTCATCACATACAAGGCCCACGCGCACCTCAACGGGAAGTGAGTGGCGCGCACGTGCGGGGGGGGGGGGGGGGGGCACGCGGGGGGGGGGGGGGGGGGGGGGCGGCACGCGCATGGATACCGCCCAGCATTTCTCACGCCCCTCCGCTTCGGCACCGCGCTTCTCGGCAGGGCGGCGGCGGCCGCTTTGGACTCTGCGGCCTCGCCTAAACTCCGACAGCCTCTGCCCCCTCCTGGAAACCTCCCCAAATGCAGCAAAACCCACCCCAACCGCTCCGAAACTCTTCACACAACCTCCCGAAACCGCCCCTCCCCCCAAAAAAAAAGGTACACCGTGTTTGGCCAGGTCATCGACGGCATGGACACCCTGGACAAGATGGAGAAGGTCCCCGTGGACCCCAGCAACGACAGGCCAAAGCAGGAGCTGCGCATCAACAGGATCACGATACACGCCAACCCGCTGGCGAGCTAGCGGGCGGGGCCGGCACGGGCGCGCGCGCGTGCACGCGCGCCGGCCTGTACTCTGCGCCGCGCCGCCAACCTGCCGCGCGCCCTCTTGCGGCGCCGTCAGTGCCGCTGACAGCCCCCCCCCCCAGAGCTTGGCTTCGGGACTGCTGCGCTGTGGGCTTGCGGCCCCAGCCCCGCGCGGCGCGGGCGCCTGCACAGCGCTGTCGTGTTTATCCGCAAACTTGGTAACAGCTTCTCGCACCGGGCTCATGGCGGGGCAGGGGGCATGGGATAGCATTGCTGGGGGCTGCGGGCGCTGTCCAAAGCGGCAGTATTACTATATATAATAAGGGTTTGCTGACGGCTCATCACTCATCAGGCATCGCTGACGGGTGACGACCAGCCGCCGCCGACTCGGCGCCGCCGCTCGGGGATCTCAGATCTCAGATCTCCGCCGCAGACAGATCCCGCCGGTCGCTATGAGAGCGAGTCGTCCTCGTCGGACGCGTCCCTGATCGCCTGCAGCAGGCTGTTGGCCACCGTGCTGAACGTCACCCGCTGCTCGCCGCCGCCGCCGCCACTGCCGCCGCCGCCGCCGGCCGCCCCGCCGCCGCCGCCGCCGCCGCGGAGGGAGTGGTACCGGCCCGGCGCGGGGCAGAGCTCCCTGAACAGCTCGGCCACCTCGTCGTCGCTCATCGCGCCGGGGTTTAGGCGGCGGCAGAAGCGGCGGAACTGGGGGGCGCTGAGGGTGCCGGCGCCGGCGCGGTCGACGGCGCGGAAGTGGGCCACGACGGCCTCCAGGGACGCCTGGCGGGGTGGGGTTTGGGGAAGTTTAGGGTCGGTTTTCGCGGTGCAGAGGGGCTTAAATTTGGGTTTGGGGTGGTAGGGTACTAGGGTTTTCGGCCGGCTATGGCCTGGCCTGGCGTGCGCTTACCCACCCCCCAAAAACAGCTTGAAGCTTGTGTGAGAAGGGGACACAAATCCAACACAGTGCCGCACCTCGTGCCTCCGCAGGTCCCACGCCAGCAGCGCGTTGCACAGCGTCAGCGGCGTGTGCGCCCCGCCGCCGCACCGCTCCAACGCCCAGCGCTCCGCCGCCGCGGCCGCGTCGGCGGCGTCGGCGGGGGCCCGGCCGACGGACCACTCTTCGAGCGCGCGCGCCGCCTCGTTCGGCGAGAGCGGCTCGTGGAGCCGCCGCTGCAGCGCCGCGGCCGCGCCGCCGCCGCCCCCAGCCCCTGCCGCCGCGGCGCCCCCGCCGCCGCCGCCGCCGCCGCCCGCGGCCGGCGGCGAGCCCGCCGGCGCCTGCGCGGGCGGCGAGTGCGGCGGCGGCGAGCCCGAGCCCGCGTCGGCCGCCGCGGCCGCGGCCGCGGCGGGCGGCAGGCGCAGCGCGCGCGCGAGGGCGCGCATGAAGTGCTGCCGCTGGCGCTGCTGCTCGTGGTAGTACTCCTCCTCAATCTCATTGGACAGCACCTGGTTTGGGGGGGCATCGGGCCGGGTGCTGCGTCAGCGGCTGCACCAAAAAGGAGGGAGAGTCCAACAACCCCTGGGGTTTTGGCACAAGCCGGTAGAACGGCGCGCGCGCAGGCACGCCAAAACGGCGCAGGAGAACAGGCAGAGCTCCCCAAACACCCAGCGAAACAGAAGGCCCCAACCCCAACCTCCCAAAAACAGCCAGCCCCCCTCCCAACCTTGGCGAACAGCGCGACGTCCGGGTTGGCCCCCATGTGGGCGCTGATGGCGCGGATCACCGCCGCCATGGCGCGATCCGCCGCCTCGACGCACGAGGTCTTGCGGAGCACGTAGGCTGCGCGCGTTTGACCGGGTTTGACCGGGGTGGGATCGGTTTGACCGGCGGGGCGCCCTTCGCGCGCGAGCAGGGGCGCATGCATAAAGTGTCCATGCGTGATGGACGCATGCGTGGACGCATGCGTGGACGCATGCGTGGATGCACGCGTGCAGCTGCCACCCACCGTCGAGGTGCTGCGCCATGGTGCAGGGGGAGCGCCGGTCGCGCATGGCCCTGCGCGGGAGGGGGGGGTTGAGACCGGGCAGGGCAGGGGCACGTCCGGACGCTGCTGGGCGCTTGCTGGGCGCACATGAGGTGCTCGCTGCTGGTGTGGCCTGCCAGTGCAGCGTGCGCATCGCCCGTCGGCCTGGCCACGTGCTGACAGCCCCTGCTTCAAGTGCGAACCCAGGGGCGCTCCCTTCCCCAGAAAACAAGGCCGCCCCCAAACAGCAAACCCTCGCCCACTTGACGTTGGCGCTGATTTTGGTCTCAAAAACGTCCAGCAGGATGGCCTGGAGCTCCGGAAGGCTCAGCAGCGTTGCGGGCTCCGCCGCCGCCGCCGCCCGCATCGCCGGCGACGCGCGCCCGCCCGCGCGCGGCGCGAACACGCCCGACGGCGAGGGCCGGCCGGCGGCGCCGGGCGAGGCCGAGGCGGGGCGCGACGGCGGGCCCGCGGCGGTGCCGGGCGGCGAGCGGGCGGCGGGCGCGGCGGGGGAAGGCGCCCGCGCCGGCGGCTGCGGCTGCGCGGGCGACGGCGGCCGCGGCGGGCGGCGCGCCTCGGCGGCAGGCTCCGCAGCGACAGGGGAGCCGGCGGCCGGGGGTGAGGCCGCGGCCTGCGGCGGGCGCGGTGGTGATGCGCCCGGCTGCTGCTGCTGCGGCTCCTGCTGCGGCTGCTGCTGCCAGTGCGGCTGGTGCCGCTGCGACGCGCCTGACGGCGACAGCGTCGGCGAGGCGGCGGGGGACGAGGCTGCTGACAGCAGCGCCGCGGCCGGCGAGGGCTGCTTTGCCTCGGCGCGCTCCTCCGCAGGGGGCACCGGCGACAGCCAGTTTGAAATGCTGACGGCGTGCTCGTTCTGAGGGGGCGACCGCTGGTCCCGCTGCTGCTGCTGCTGCTGCTGCTGCTGGAGCGGGCCGGCCGCCGCATCGGGCGGCGACCGCGCCTCGGCGTGCCGCCGCAGCGGCGACTGCTGCCGCGCCTTTGCCTGCGCGCTGGCGTGCGCCTGCGCGCGCGCCTGCAGCCGCTGCTGGTTCGCCGCGAGCGGCCCCAGCTCCGGCGGCGGCGACGGCGGCGCCGGCGACGGCGGGGACCGCTCGCGCGCCGGCCGCGGCGACGCGCCTCCGCTGAGCGGCACGGGCGAGCTGCCGCTGCTGGCGTCCCCCTCGCGCGACGGCGAGGTGTCTGCCGCCATGACCGGGGGCAGCAGGCTGCCAAAAGAGGGCTCCTCGTGCAGCTCCTCGACGGCAGCTGCCAGCAGCTGCGAGTGCACGGGCGCCTTTTGCTGCTGCTGCTGCTGCGGCGGCGGCGGCGGCGGCGAGCCGGCGTGCTCGCTCGCGACACCCAGCCGGCTGGGCCCCTTCCCGCCGCCGCCGCCGCAGCCGCTGCTCACATCTTCGAACGCCGCCGAGCCGGCGCGGGCGAGGCTGCCGGCGGTGCCGCAGGACTCCTCAGCTATTGGGGAGAGCGCCCGGTCACACGCCGCCCCCGCCGCCACAGCAGCAGCGGTCGAGGCGTCTGCGTCGTTCTCCGCACCCTCCGCACTTCCAGCGCCCGCGGCGCGCTCGGCCGCCGCGCTTGGCGCCGGCGCGGCGGCCTCCGCAGCGGGGCTGGCGGCGGCGCCGCCGGGCGCGACGGGCGCGACGCCCCGCTCCGGGCTCGCTGGCGCCGCGCGCGCCCGCGCCGCGCCGCCGCCCGCCGGCGCGGCGGCCTTGACCGGCGTCCCCGCCGGCGACTGCGGCGGCGAGCCGCCCGGCGCAGCAGTGCCCGCAAACGCAAGGGAGCCCCCCGCCGCGGCCTCGCCGGCGGCGATTGCGGCCGCCGCAGCCGCGGCTGCGGACGCGATGCCCGAGGCGGACGCGACAGAGCCCTGCAGCACCTCGTCGGACTGCTGCCGCTGCAGCCCGCCCCTCCTCGCCGCGCCGTGAGCCGCGGCCGCAGGCGCCGCCGCCGCCGCCGCCGCCGCCGCCGCGGGCGCGGTGGCGGCGGCCGCGGGGGGCAGCGTGGCCCTGGGCGTGGCGGGGCAAGAGCCGAGCGCGCTGCCGGGGCGGAGGGCGCTCATGAGGCCGATGGAGCGGCTCGAGTCTTCCGCGGCCAGGCCGGAGCCGAGGAGGACGCTGTCAGAGGCCTGGGGGCCGGGGGACACCGCGCGCCGCACGCGCACCGGCGAGGCCGCCGCCTCGGGGGCGGGCAGGACCGGGAACGGCGGCGGCGCCGGCTCGGCTTCGCTTCCCTCTTCAGTCGCTGGTTCAGCGGCCGCCTCGCTGCCCGCACCGCTGGCGGCGGCGGCGGTGGCAGGGGAGAGGGCGGCGGCAGCGCCTGGCGAGTGCCGCCGCTCTGCCCTCTGAGGGCTTTCAGGCACCTCGCCGGCCGCGCCGCCCCGCCGCGCCTGCTCCGTCGGCCGCGGCGGCTCCCTCCTCGGCTCGTCATCGCGCGACGCCGTCCGAGGCAGCGCCGACCTCGCCTCTGCCCCTGGCCCCGCCGCCGCATCCGGCACGGCCGCGGCCGCGGCCGCAGCCCGCGCCCGATCCGCCCGCGGCGCCGGCGACGCGCTGGCGTGAGCGGCGACGGCCGCGTTGCTCGACAGCTGGTCGGTTTCGATGGCGCCCCGCGCCGGCGTCTTGCCGGGGCTGCTGGCGGCCAGCACCCTGAACCAGGCGTTCACGGCGCACAGGTGCTCCTCGACGCTGCGGCTGCCCTCGCGCCGCGTCGCGCGCAGCGCCAGCTTGGTGGCGGGGCTGCAGGTCGCCGAGCCGGGCAGCGAGCGGCTGCGCGCCGCGCGGTCGCCGGTCGCCGCGCCGCCACCGCCGCCACGGCCGGCGTGGCCGCGGGGCGCGGGGGACGGCGTCGCGGCCGCGGACGCGCCGCGGGGCGCGGGGGAGGGCGAGGGGGCCGCCGCGCTCGCCGGCCGCGGGGGCGGCGTGGCCGCGGCAGCGAGCGGCGGCGGCGCTTCTTCGGCGTCCGCGCCAGCCTGCTGCGGCCCGGGTGGCTCGGCCCAAAGCTGCTTCACGATGCCGTTACGCGGAGCCCCTGCCGCCGCATGCTCGGCCCCTCCGTCGCCGGGCAGCGCCCCCACGCCCGAAGGCGGTGCGCCCGCGACCGCGGGCGCCTCGGCCTCCTGCTCTTGAGAGCTGCTGCCGCCGCTGCCGGTACCGCCTTGAGCGCGGCGCGCCGCCCGGCCTGCGCGGTCGGGCGTGCTGGCCACGCTGCTGCGCAGGCTCGCGAGGCCATTGCTGACGCTCAGGAACAGATCCCGCCCCACCACGCTGCCGCTGCCGCTGCCGCGCCGGCTCGGCGCCCCGCTGCTGCCGGTGCTGCTGCTGGGCGCGTCCTCGCCGCCGCTCTCGCTGCCGGCCGGCGCGGCAGGGCGGCCGCCGGCGCGGCGTGCCTGGGGCCGTCTGTACCTGGGCGGCAGCGCCTCGGTGGCAACCACAACAGCAGCAGCGGCCGCCGGCGCGCCGCCCCCGCCCGCCCTGCCGCCGGCGCCGCCGGCGCCAGCGCCGCCGCTGCTGCTGCTCCAGTCGGGGCGCCCCCCTTCGGCGCCGCGCTCACTTTCGCGCTCGCTTTCGCGCTCGCGGGGGCTGCGCCCCGACTCGCCGCCGCGGAGCAGCCTGTCCTGGTCGGGCGCCGCCTCGCGCCGCGGCTGCGCGCCCGGCGAGCCGGCCACATCGGGGCCCGACGACTCCACCTCCAGTGCCCGCGGCGGCGCGCGGCCCGCCCGGCTGCCGGGGCCCGCCTCCGCCTCCTCCCCCCGCGGCGCCGGCCGCGGCACCGCCTGCCGCGGCGGCGACGCCGGCGCGCCCGAGCGGCGGTGGCGCGCGGCGCGGCGGCTGGGGCTGGTCACGGGCGACGCCGGCGCGGCGCCGGGCGGGGACGGCGACGGCGACGCGGCCGCCGCGCCGCCGGCCGCCGCGGTGCGCGCCTGGGCGCGCAGCAGCGTGCCCACGTCGTCAACCAAGGCGGCGGCCTTGTCCTGCAGCTCGCGCACCTGCTGCTTCAGGATCTGCGGCGGCAGGGGGCAGCGCGCACGCGGCGTGCCGCCGCCAGGGGCGCGTCAGCAGGGGGCGGGACACACTGGGCCGCCATTGCGGCCAGCGGCAGCGGGGCGCGCCGCCACGATGATACCCGTGCCCCGCCGCGCTAACAGCCCCCGACGCGCGCGGGAGGGAAAGGGGGCTTGCCTTGTTGGCCGCCGCGAGGCGCTGCGAGTCTGCCGCGTCGCGCGAGTGCGCCGCGTCCTGGCACTCCTGCAGGTGCCGCCAGTGGTGCAGCAGCGTCCGGCTCATGTCCCAAATGCGCTGCGGGTTCGGTTCCGTTTGCGGTCTTTCGTTCAGCTGCTGCTCTTGCGAGGCCGCGCGGCAGCGGCGTGCGACGGGTTGACTAGGGGCGCGCGCGCGCGCGGGCTGCAGAGCTGCATGCCCCTCGGGAGCCCGGTGGGCGGCTCGCATAGTAGACTCCAGAACGCTGTTGACTGCCCGCACGTGGACTGTTTTGACAATCCCTGCCGACCCGACCGCCTGCATGCGCTCCCTGCCCACCCATCCCGCACACCCACCTGCACAAACGCCGCGTCGGGCGGCGAGTCCAGCGCTGCCGCCTCTGACCAATAAACGTCAAAGCACAGCTCGAGGATGGCCTGGTCGCGCCGCAGCTCGGCCGCCCTGGGTTTTCGGCAGGCAGGCCAGGGAGCATTGCGTTGGGAACAGCGCGGCGCCGCGTGCCTATGCGCTGCACCGCTGGGGGGACCGCGCTGGGTCAGCGCAGCAGCGCTTGCGCGCGCACCGGCCGAGGCCGCGCGCAGCGCTGCCGCACCTGCGCTTGTAGGCGCTGCCGCCATCGCTGCAGCCCGCCGCGAAGCGCTCGTCGATGGCCTGGCGGTGGGGTGGGGCGCTTGCCAATTCAAATCGCTGTGCGGCGGCACCGCCGCCGACAACGCGCTCGACACCGCGCGGCGCGCGCCGCCGCAGGGCCCCCCCGCCCCGCGCCTGCACTTCGCGGTCCAGATGCTGTGCTAGACGCTCCGAAGACGCCTTGGCGGCTTTGGCGCTGCGCCAGTCGCTCCTCAGAACGCGGGGCAGCTGCTGGACGAGGCCGAGCAGCTCGGCATCCGCGCCTGCGGGCTCCTCCATGGGCGGGATCTTCGAGGTTGATGTGAATTCAATCCTGCGAGGGGATCTGGCGCTGCACTGGGCGAGTGCACCGGCGAAGAGCTCTCGGAGCGGGGTTGTGGGCAGCTCTACCGTCGCCTGCGCCAAGGTGTATAGCGGCTCCACGTAATTCAGAGTCTCTGCCACCAGGCCGTGCTCAGTCACATCAACCTGCAGGCTGCGGAGACCGCGCCCAGAAGCCCGCTCCAATCGCCCTGCAAGCACGCTGAAGCGCTAGAGGGGATGCTGGAGGAACCCTGAGGATCGCGCCAGAGGTGGCCGGCCTGCAGCCTGTTGCGCCGCCGGGCCGACCCCCCACGCTGCGCCGCGCCGCGCCGCTGCACCGGTGCTGCGCGGCCCGTCGGGACGACTGCAAACGGCACGCCTGCGATCGCAGAGCCAGCCCAGGAGGCGCGCGGCGGCCGGCCCGCAGCGGCATGGCGCCCACGGCGGCGGAGCGGCAGGCCGCCGAGCAGCTGCGGGCGGAAGGGTGGGTCGCCCGGATTTTTCCAGGGGGGCGTCTACTACTGGACCAGGGCCACCTTCCAGCAGCAGCTGCGCGGCAGCGGGCCCGAAACAGGCAGCGCTTTGGGCCCAACAGAACCGAGCGCCCACACCGCCGCCTCTGCCGCAACCCCCACCCCAACAGCAACAAACTCTTCCAGCGCGGCAAGTTTGCCGCGGCCGCCCAAACCTATACGGAGGCGATCACCCTCGCACCCGACACGGCGGCGCTCTACGTGAACCGAGCCCTCTGCCACAAAAAGCTCGCCGCCTCCGGTGCCGGCGGCGGCGGCGGCTGCGGCGGCGGCGGCGGCGGCACGTGGGAGCGAATTGATGCGGACGCGCAGCGGGCGATAGAGCTCGACGCCCACTCCCTCAAGGGCAACTACCTTCGGGGTGGGTGCGGTTGGCAGTTGTGGGTGGGTGTGCATGCAGGCGCATGTGCGTCTGCGTGCGTGCGTATGGCTCAAAGCCACTCGAAGCCGCCGCCGACGACGACGACGACGCAACCGCACCGCCCCGCAGGCGTCGCCCTGCGCGAGCTGGGAGGGGACCTCGGCCGCGCCATCTCCCACCTCGGCCGCGCGCTCGAGGAGGCGCGCGCGCAGGGGGATGCGATCAAGGACGAGATCTGGTGGGGGGCCTTTTGGAACGGACTATGTGTCTGCGCCTTTGGGACCAGGGGCTTCGCGTGGTCTCGGCGGCCGCCAAACGGAGCACTGCCGACGGCCGAATCGGGCCAGCATCCACGCCGCATCAAACCGCGCCGCCGCCGCCGCCCGCCGCACCGCCCGCAGGCGCGAGCTCGCACGCACGCAGGACGCGGCGTGGCGCGCCGAGTCGGCCGTGCGGCAAGCCGAGCTGGGGGCGCTCCGGGACCAGCTGGCCGCGCTCGCGCGGTTCGCGGCCGGCAAAGCCAGAGCCGCGCCAGAGGCAGGGGTTGCAGCTGCGGGGGCGCAGGGCGCGGCGGCGGGGGCAGCAGCGGATGCGGCGGCAGGGGCGGCAGCTGGAAGCCCGGGGGGCAGCTTACCCGAGGTGGACTGGCCCGCGTTGGACCGGGTGCTGGCGCGCGCGGCGCGCGGCGACTCTCGCGGAGAGGTGCGATAGCGCTGTTGCATCCGCCGGTCCCGCCGCTGCGGAAGCGCCGCAGCGGCGATGCTTTGCCGCGCGCAGCAGCTGTGGTTTTAACCCTGACTGCCAAAAACCCCGAACCCCAGCCCGCATGCACACCCCTGCTGCCATAGACCCCCCAAAACCCCATCAAAAACCCATCACCGGCGCCTCAGCACCCCAACCAACGCCCCCCCAACCCCAAGGTGCCCTCCTGCCTGGTGTGCCCGCTGACCATGGAGGTGTTCCGGGACCCGGTGGTCACCCGCTGCGGCCGCAGCTACGAGCGCCAGGCGCTGCTGGAGCACCTGGCCAAGGTCGGCGCGTGGGACCCCATCACCCGCAAAAAGGTGGACGCCGCCGACGTCACCCCAAACGTGGCGCTGAGGGGTGCGGTGCAGCTTTACCTGGAGGAGCACGGCTGGGCCTGGCACGAGTGCTACTGACGCGGCATGCGGCCGCGACCGCTCCGCGCGCCGCCCGCGGCTGCTGCTGCTGCTGCTGCTGCTGCTGCCGTCTGTGGCTGCGGCCAGTGCTTACGCAGCAGCCGTTGGTGATGCTTGTGGCTTCCCCTGACGCCTTCTTTTCAGCAGCTTCCCTCCCCTTGCCCCGCCCTCCTGAACTCTCGAGCCCCCATCCCAACCCCGCCGTCCTGCATGCCATGCACCCCCTCCTGCCCCCCGGAATAGCGCAGCCGCGTTCGTTTCTTGCAAGCAGCGGCCAAAAGGTGTGCATCCGCATATGGTTGCCCGCCGCCGACGCGCGGCGCCCGCCATCCGCCATCCAAGGCCCGCGCCAAAAACCGTGTGCATTGTGCAAATGCGCGCGCGTGCAAGCGCCTGCCGCCTCGCGCGAGCGGCCCGGGTGTCGCACCGGGGCCCGCGGGAAGGGGCGGCAGACGGCCGCGCCGCGCCGCAAATCAAATGTAAAAGTCAAGCCCGATGGTTCCCCTTGCGCGCCGTCCCATTCGTTAGCAGCCGGAGCCCAGCGGAGGCGCGAGGGGCCGTCGGCGGCGCTGTGCTGCGCTGGGCGCGGCCTCCCGCCACGGATGCCAGCCGCGCGCGGCGGCCAGAGGGCCGCGGCGTCGGCCGGTGAATCGAGGCAGCCAGCCCCGCGTCCAACCCCGGCATCAATCGGGCCGCCGCCCAAGTATCACGTGCAGCAACACGGGCTGTGCGATATCACTTGAGCCGCCGCCTTTGCTGCCCCGCCCGCGAGCTGGCTGGCGCCTCCAGCTCCCCAGGGCGGAGGCCTCCAAAACCTCCAAACCACGCGGACCAGATCGGATCAGGCCGCGCGGCCCGATCAGACCCTGACCACGAGGTTGAGCTCCCGGATGTCAAAGTTGACTTTCAGTCCGGAGGTGTTTGAGTCGTTGTTGAAGTCGTGCTGCATGGCGACGCCCACGTCGGCGGCGGTCTGCGCGCGGGGTCGGGGTGGGGATGGCGGCGTTTGGGCGGGTTTTGGCTCGGTCAACCGCGGCGCAGCCGGGGGGTCGTGCTCCCAGGCGGGACCATGGACCATGGATCAGGCACTGCGGGCTCGCCGCGCCGTGCATCCAACAGTCTGCTCCCGAGCGGGCTGGCACGCAGGGCGCGCCCCCCGCGCGCACACCCACCTCGAGGCCGATGCGGCGCCCCATCCCGCCCGTCATGGGGAAGAACGCCTTGCGCCACGAAATGGACCCCGGCCGCATCACCGCCGCGCCCGCGTCGCCGCCGAGCGCCACCATCAGCCGCGGCTTGTGGACGGGCTGGCCCAGCCGCCACTCCGCGGCGAGCACGACGGTGCCCATGCCGCCGATGGGCAGGGGCAGGTTGTTGCTGCGGGCGGGATTTGGGGCGCGGGCGGGCGGGCGCCGCAGAGGGGGGCGGGTCGGAGGGGCGTGCGCCGGCGCGGCGGCGCGAGCGGTTTCAAGGGTGTGCATGCTGCATGCTGTTTGTCCCTGGCTGCACCCGCACGCTGCGTTCATTCAGCGCACGCCTGCCGCTGGATGCCGGCGGCCACGCCGTGGCAGCTGCTGCGCATCCACGAGCTGCGAGCTCGGCAGCTGCGAGCTTGGCAGCTGCTGCGCCCCGCGTCTGCGCGCCCGCGGGCTGCCCGCTCACCGGTACTCGAGCGCCTTGCGGGACACGTGGCAGATGAACGCGCCGCCGAACAGCGTCTCGCGCAGGCTGAAGTTGATGAAGCGCTTGCGGGTGCGCGGGCTGATCGCGCCCGTCGCGGTGAAAATCTGGCGGGGCGCGGCGGGGGCGCGGGCGCGGTCAGGCTGGCGCACCAGAAAGAAGCCGCCGCAGAAAGAAGCCGCAGACGTTTGACCGCCGGCACGCGGCAGTCAGGGGCCAGCCCGCGCGGGGCGCTTGCAGGCGCGGCTCAAAGGGCCGCGCGACGCGAGGCTGCGAGGCGCCGCGCGCACCAGCGGCGAGATGCGGATCTGCTTGATCAGTTTGATGTAGTCGGGGGCGGCGCCCGAGTAGACGACGCAGAGGTTGCCGGCGTCCAGCACCGTTTTGGGCTGGTGCGGCGACGTGGACGCCGCCGGCGGCGCCGCGGCGACCGTCGGCATGGTGGACCCGCGGCCGTTTGCGGCGCAGCGGCGGCCCGCGAACAGTTGCTGCGCAGCGCGGCGCGGAGCGGCGCGGCGGCGCGACGCCCGTCGGGTTCGGGGCCGCTGCAGGCCCTCCGCGGCAGGGAGGGCTTGTGGCTGCCTGCTGAGCGCTTGGCCTATGCAGGCGCGGTCAGTGGGGGCCGCGCAAACACCGGGACGCGCGGCCAAGATCCACAGCGGCGGATCGCCGCGGGCACGGGGCGAAGCGCGCCGACCGGTACGGCGGGCAAGTGGCAAGGCGATCGTCTGGGGAGCCCGGCCTGGCTTACGGCTGGGAGACGCGGCAACACAAAGGGCGGGTGACCTCGGTGTCGATGTGGCAGCGCGGTTCAAGGCGCCTCTCTTCCGCTTTTCAGGGAGAACAGTCGCTCTCAGAGAAGCACGATGCCCGCTGCGCGGGGCCGTCCCTCCCGGCGATGATCTCGGCGGCGGCAGCGCTCGGCAGACCACGTTGACTTGACCGCCGACGCGCGCTCCCCGCGCAGTCGCGGGCCGTGATGGAGGGAGACGCCGGCGGCTCGCGCGGGATCGCGGCGGGGCCCAAGGGCAGCGTCCTCGCCGAGCGCTACGCGCGCGGCGAGCTGCGCGCGCCGCCAGCGGCAGCGGCAGCAGCGGCAACAGGCAGGGGCGCGCCGCAGCCGCCGCCGCGCTTCCCAACGAACGAGGAGGTCGTCAAGGCGCTGCAGGAGCGCGTCGAGGTGGGCGTGGGCGCCTGGCTTTCCTCGCATCCTTCAGCGCGCGCGCCCCGCGCTCCCTGCAGCAGCGCTGTGTCGGCAGCTGAACACCCAAAAACACTCGCCGCCGGCGCTCCCGCCCCGGCCGGCCGCAAACGCCCGCAGACGACCGTCGACCTGTGCCGCAACTACCGCCATGCCGCGTGGTACATGCTGTTTGTCGCCCTGTACATGGTCGTGCTTTACTTCCAGGTGCGGCGCCACATCACGCGCAGGGCGCCACGGCCATGCGGTCAGCCCGCCTCCACCCTCTGTTGTTTGCTGACGGCTGCGCTTGCACCCCACCGCCCACCGCCCCCCGCCCACCGCCCACCGCCCACCGCCCACCGCCCACCGCCCACCGCCCACCGCCCACCGCCCACCGCCCACCGCCCACCGCCCACCGCCCATCGCCCACCGCCCGCCGCCCACCGCAGGCCAGCTCCTTCCACGCCGCCGAGGTGGTGTCCACCCTCAAGCGCGAGCTCCTCGAGGACCCCGCCGTCAACACGCTCGCCTTTGCGTCCGGCGACCAGGTGCTCGCCTACCTGGGCAACCACGTGTTGCGGCCGATCTGGACAGACCCGGTCTGCGGCGACGGCCGCTGCGAGCCGCCGTGGGAGTTCCCTGCGTGGGGGCCCTTTGGGTGCCGCGCGGACTGCGGGCGGCAGCCCAACGTGAGCCCCGTGATCGTGGCGGTCACCGGGAACTTCCTGGGGCACGCGAGCCTGAGCCCGCGCACGCTGATGGCGGCGGTGCGGTGGAACCTCTGCCTCGCCGACCCGGCGCGGCGGCGGCGGGGGGGGGCCGACCTTTGCTGGTGCGCGCCGTGCTGTTCGGGACCGGCCTTTGCATGTCCTCATGCGCAGACCCTGCCAGTCCTGGCGGTCCCATGCTATGCACTGCAACTGTGCATGTCTGCTGTGCGTGCGTGCGCACGCACAGAGCGCTGGCCTGTCGGCGTGCCGGCAATGGCCTGCAGGCCTTCAAACCCAGCGAACCGCCCGCGCCAGGTTTGAGACTGACCAGACCTTCAGCCAGTACCAGGAGACGCAGATTCAATCGGTTACGCTGGTGCCTGGCACGTGGTACGTGCGCGTGCTGGGGGACTATGCCGGCCGCGTCAGCGGGTCGGTACACGACGCCGTGAACGAGACCAACCCAACACCGATGGCGACTCAGGTGCGGTGACGTTCAGGGGTCCTACTGCACCGTTTGCTGCGGTGTGGCTTGCACCATCTGCTGCGGCGAGGCTGCTTGCGCGCGGCTGCTCCGGCGGCAAGAGCTGTGCAGCACGAAGCAAGACCCGATGCGCTAATAATCCACCCTGGCTCATGAAAACATCCCGCCTCCCCCTTGCCCGACAGCCCGTGTGGGACTCCTGCCTGACACGGCGCAGCTCGCCTGCAGCAACTGACGGCTCCACCACAAACGACAGTGCAGCGGCCAGCACCGCACGCAGGCTGCAGGAGGCGATCGGCCGCCTGAGGTCTGCGGCGGGCGAGGAGCGCGCCCGCGGCCTGCTGGAGAGCGCTCTGCTCGAGGCGGTGTCAAATAGCGGTGGTGGTAGCGGCAGCAGCAGCGGTGTGGCTGTGGCGGGGTAACCGGTTTGCATTTGCGCGGCAGCCGTGGGGGGGGGGGTTGAGGTGGGCCGGGCAGCTGGGCGGCGTGAGCGGTGAAGCGCTGACCATGTTTGACCGGCGGCGATCAAGTCATGCTGCCAGCCCCCTATCAGCCGCGCGGCAGGCTCGTGGTATTTCCACCAATCGGCTACTCCGATAAGCAAGGCGGCGGAGGAATAGGGGCTTCTGTGCCGCTCATCAGCCACGCCTGATCTGGAGCGCGCGCGACTCAGGACCGTCCTGCGACCGTTGGAGACATCTGGAGGTTCACAGCGACTTGTTACATGCCCTAACGGCGGGCCTGCGCGCGGCTGGCGCGATCTTGACTCCTCATGTTCGCCTATTTGAGGTGCGGCGCACGCCCAGAGCGGACAGTCCGAACTTCGGACGTTCGATAAGCCTCCCTGCGCTGCTGCGCGTGCTCGATCCCGCGGCCGCCGTCCGCCGCCCGCTGCCGACCGCTCGCCGCCGGCTGCTGCTGCCGCCGCGCCCGCGCGCCCGCCGCCCGCAGCAAGAAGATCGCCATCCCCAGCGGCGCGCACCTCCGGTGCATCGCGTGGAGCAGGGAGCACGGATGGCTGGCGTGCGGCGGGGATGGGGGGCTGCTCAAGGTGCGGCGGCGGGGCGAGCGAGGGCGGGGGCGCGTGATCGTTCGGCGCGCCGGCACTTCACTCGCAGCCTGCATGCGGTTCGTGCTGCAGGCAGCCAGCCAGAGCATGCCCCTGCCTCGCCTCTGGCGCACAGGTCCTGCGGCTGGAGCCCGCAGCCGGCCACGGCGGCGAAGCGAAGCCGCCCGCGGCGGGCGCGTCGGCGGCGGGGCAAGCGGCCGCCGGCGCCGCCGCCGGCGGCGCCCTTTCGGTCAACCAGAATCTGGAGGGGCACGAATCGGCCGTCACCCGCGTGGCCTGGAACGGCCCTTACCAAAAGCTCGCCAGCAGCGACGAGGGGGGGCTCATCATAGTGTGGGCGCTGCACGACGGCGCGTGGTTTGAGGAGATGATCAATAACAGGTGCCGGGGCTGGGGGTTGCCCATTCGAGGGTCTGCGAAGAATCCCTGGCACTCGCTCCTGTGTGCGCAGACAGAGTCCGTCTCGGCGCGCTTCGGGGCCCGCACCGCTGCAAACAAAGCCCCGCCCCGCCCCGCCCCGCCCCGCCGATCCGCCCCCCCCCCCCCACATACACAAACCCACACGCCCGGGCGCGCAGGAACAAGAGCTTTGTGCGGGACATGCGCTGGACGCCCGGAGGCGAAAAGATCTGCATAGCCTATGAGGACGGCGCGGTCATCGTGGGCAGGCGCGCGCCCGCTTGCCCCGCCGGGTCGGGCTCCCTCCCCCGCAACCACAGCCTTGCGCCAGCACGCTCGGTTTCCTTTGCCTCGGGCGCAGGAGTTTGCTTGCGTCCGTATTCAAAACCGGACGCCAGGCGCATGTCGTGCTCCGCCGTCCCACCTGCTGCGCCCTTTTGAGGCATGACGCATCGATGCGCCTTCCTCCCCATCTGCCCGGCCCCAAGGCGCACCGAAACGCCTGCCCCTAAACCCCCCCAAACCCCAAACAAACAGCGTCGACGGCAACCGCCTGTGGGGCAAGGACCTCGGCCTGCCGCTTTCTCTGGTGGAGTGGAGCCCCGACGCGCGCCACATCCTCTTCGGCACCGCCGCCGGCGAGGCGCACGCGTACGACGGCAGCGGCAACGCGGTGGCGCGCGTGCCGCTGTACTGCAACGAGGGGTACGGAGGTGAGGGGGGCCGGGGAGATTTCGGACCCTAAACCCTGAACCCTGGGGGCCCAAGGGGCCCAAGGGCTGATGTGGGAGGCTTGTTGCTGGCGGGCAAAGGGGCGGCGCGGTTCCCGCGGCTGCTGCGGGGTGTGATTGCTGGCGGGCAAAGGGGCCGCGCCCTTTGCAGAGCCCTGCGTGCGCGCCTTTCATGGCGTGCACCTGTTTGCATGCGCTGCGCGCAGCGCACGCGCCCGAACCCCGGCAGCGCGCCGAGGCCAAGCCTGCCAGGCGCCCCCCCTCGCCCCCCCCACCAGGCTCCCCCCGCCTAGTCGCGATCGAGTGGCACGACGGCCCCCCCGCCTCCCCGCCCGCCCCCGCGCTGGCGGTCGCCCTGGACAACGGCCGGCTGCAGCTGATGCGCCACGAGGGGGACGAGGGGGGCGTCTGCGTGGACACGGGGCTGCGGGTGGCTGCGGTCAAGTGGAGCGCAGACGGAGCGGTGAGTGCGCGCGCGCGCGCGCGCGTGTGTGTGTGCTTTTGTGTTTTCTGGGTGTGTGCGTGGTGCGCGTGCCTGTGTGTGTGGTTGTTGTGGATGCTGTATGTTTGTTTTTGCTGTGTTTTGCGTGGTGCGTGTGTTTTGTGGAACTTGTATGTTTTTGTGGCGCCGCGGACCGGAGGAACTCCAACCCCCGCGCGCGCGCCCGCAGGTGCTGGCGGTCGCCGGCGCGCAGCCCGCGGCGCCCTCCGCCCCGCCCGCCCCCGAGCCCTGGTTCGTACAGTTCTACAGCCCCGCCGGCGAGCACCTGCGCAGCATGCGCGTCCCCGTGCCCCCCGGCGGCGCCGGCGCCGGCGTGGCGGGGCTCTCGTGGGACGCCGCCGGCGCGCGGCTGGGGCTGGCCGTGGGCCCGGCCGTGCTGGTCGCGGCGGTGCGGCGGGGGCGGCCGTGGGGCTATTTCGGGGGCGGCACGCTGGTGTACGCCCACGCAAGGAGGGAGCGGCCGCAGGAGCACTGCGTGGTGTTTTGGGACACGCGCGGCGGCGCGCGGTGGGTGGGGGCTGGGGCGGCTGCGGGGGGGGGGGGCTCGGGAGGGGCGGGGGCGGTGGCGTTTGAGGAATGCAGCCCTGCGCCCTGGGCGGATGGCAAACGGCCGCGCAAAGAACCGCCTCAACCCCAGCACCCCGCCCGCAACCCCCCCCGGCAGTTCTGCCAAGTTTGTGCGCCGCCTGTTGGGCCTCCGCGCGCGCGGCGACTTTGCCGTGCTGGCGACTGCGGGGGATGCGCCGGGGGAGCATGTGCTGGTCCTTTGCAACGCGATCGGCAGCCCGGTGGACAGCAGGCGCGCGGGGGGGGAGGGGCTTGGGGCGGGACCGTGGGGGGTGGGGGTGCGGCGCTGGGGGCCGGGGCCGTGGGGGCTGGGGGTTGTTCAGCTCTGGGGTGGGCGCCCTGCTGCACGCATGTGCAGTGCATGGGTGACGTGCGTGCTGGAGTGCTTGCTGCAATCGTTGTGGGACACATGCAACGAAAGAGGCCCTGGCTGCGGTGCCCTCCCCCCTAACTTCTAATCCGGTATTAACTGACCCGCCGGCCAGGTGCATCGACCTCGAGCCCAAGCACCTGGCGATTACAGACACGCACGTCGTTGCAGCGAGTGAGCCGCGCGGCGCCGCCGAAAACCTCCTCGGCTGGAAAACAAATCAAGTGGCTTGCGCGCACAGCAGCCCTAAACCCTGAAGGCGCATCGGCTCGGGCTCGAAGCCACGCGCCCCGCCCTCCCAAACCCAAACAGGCGACGACCTGGTGTTCACCTGGCAGTTCCGCGCCGCAGCGCCCCGCGACGACCCCGCGCGCGCCGCCGCCGCCGCGGCGTCCGTCGGCGCCTCGGCCTCGGCGTCGGCGTCGGGCGCTGGCGGTGCCGGCGGCGGGGGCGGGGCGGCGGGGGGGCGGGACGCGAGGGACAGAGTCATGCACATTGACGACCCCACAACGCACGTGGTGAGTGGGGCGTGCGTGCTGTTTGAGTGGGGGGGGCTTTTCGGTGCGAAGCCGCTCAAACATGTGGCCATGCTGTTTGGTGTGCGCCAGCAAGCTTGGCTGAGCTGGCCACTCCCACTCACCTCCCTGTCACCCCCCCCCTCGGAAAAAAAACAGTCCCCCGAGGCCTTCAAGCCCGCGGCCGGCGGCGGCGCCAGCGCCGACCCGGTGGCGGCGGTCGCGGCGGGCCCCTCCGCCCTCGTCGTCGCGCGCGCGTCGGGGGTGGTGTACCGATACAGGCGGGCCGGGGGCTCCAACCGAGCTTACGAGGGGGGAGGGAAGAACACCGAGTTTGGCTCGGGCTGGCTCGACCAGTTGACAGTTGTTTTCGGCCTGGGCTGTTTGGCAAACATGCCTGCGTCCCCTGGAAGGCCTGCACTCCCCCTCAAAACCCCATGCATCCCAACCCCCCAAACCGAAAGCCTCACCTAATCCCCCCCCCCAAAAACGACGCGCTCCCCCCCAGCCTGCCCGGCCTGGCCCTCGAGGCGCAGCACCTGCTGCGCTGCCGCCCCCACCGCGCGGAGCTCAACTGCGACGCCACGCGGCTGGGGGTGGTCGACTTTGCGGGCGCGCTGTCGATGCTCGACATGCGGCCCGGCGGCGGCGGCGGCGGCGGCGGCGGCGGCGCGGGGGGCGGTGCCGGCGGTGGTGGCAACCAGCTGGGCGGCCCTGGGGGCTCCGCCGGCGGCGGCGGCGGCGGCGGCGGCGGCGGCGGCGGCTTGGCCGGCGGCGGGGGCTGGCCGGGGGTGATGCCTGTGACTGGGGAGCACGTGCAGCTGGACCGCAAGGTGGGCCCTGGGCCCCCGGGCGTTTGAGCTTTGCTGGGCCCTGGCTGCGTGTTGGTCGGACCCAAAACCTCCCCATTTTTTGTCTTGTGCAATCAGGACCCACCCTCCAAACCAAACCAAACCAAACCAAACCAAACCAAACCAAACCAAACCAAACCAAACCAAACCAAACCAAACCAAACCAAACCAAACCAAACCAAACCAAACCAAACCAAACCAAACCAAACCAAACCAAACCAAACCAAACCAAACCA
>BDRX01000002.1:673895-752444 GCA_003203535.1 Raphidocelis subcapitata
AAACCCCCCCCAAACCCCTCCAAACCCCCCGCCCCCAGGACGTTTGGGACCTGCTGTGGGCTGAGGACGACCCAGAGCTGCTGGCCCTTGTGGAGCGCGGCCGCATGTACGTGCTGAGGGGGGCGGCGCCGGAGGAGCCGGTGGCGAGCAGCGGACACCTCGCGGCGTTCAGGGACCTGGAGGTGGGTGGGGGGTTGTGTAATGCAGACTGAATATTGGTTGACTGATGCGTACTGATTGGCACTGCGCTCTGCTGCTGGATTGCTGCTGGCTTACTGCTGGTTTTACTGCTGGCTTTGCTGCTGGCTTTGCTGCTGGTTTTACTGCACGGACAGAGCGCACTGACAGCCCACACGCCGACAAAAAACGCACCGCCGTCGGCCGGCCCCAACCCGAAAAGGTGCGCGCCGTGTTCCTCGACGAGCTGATGGCGCAGCCAGACGCGCCGGAGGCGGGCTGCATCGCGGACTACGAAACGCGCAGCCTGCGGTGAGCCGCGGGGGGGGGGGGGGGAGGCGTTCGCTTTGCGGCTTCTCCCCCCTGGGCCGCACCGGCACGGCCCGAGAGGCGCCGACGGGAATGAGCGTTGACCGGGCCTGACCGCGCCGGCGTGACCGTGCGCCGTCGTCGCGGCGGGCAGGGCGGGCGTGAACAAAGGCCGGCCCTTCTGGCGGGCGGGCGGGCGGGCCGTAACCGCGCGGCGCGGTGCCTGCTGGAAACAATCGCCCCGCCCCGCCCCGCCCCCGCGCCCGCAGCGACACGCGCGCGCTGCTCTCCAGCGCCGCCGGCCCCGACGCCGCCGTCGCGCTCATCTCGGAGAAGCCCCACCCCCGGCTGTGGCGGCTGCTGGCGGAGCACGCTTTGGGCTCGGGGGACTGGGCCCTGGCGGAGCGGGGCTTTGTGCACTGCTCCGACCTTTCGGTGCGCGTTTGGGTCGGCACCCGAAAACCCCTGCCTGGCGGTTTCGTTCACACAGCAGCCGCGGCGGTGGCGCGCGGGCGCCTCGGTCCGCCGTCGCCCGTCGGGCCTACGCGCTGCTGCGGCGCAAACACCGGTGCCCGTCGGGGGCCCTCCCCGCGGGGCGGTGGCGGCTGGGCGCGGCAAGCGCCAGGCGGCGGTGGTTTGCTGGGCAAAGGCTCCAGTCCCGTGACTTCAGCCATGTATTCCTGCCCCCGTGCCGCGCGCCCGCAGGGGGTGCTTCTTGCGCGGTCGCTGGCGGCGCAGCAGGACGCCAACCTTCGCGCCGCAGAGGTGCGTGCGTGTGCACTGCGCATGGGGGTGCGCCCGCAGCCGGGACCGGCCTTTGTTTCTTGCTGAATCGCCCTGGCAGCCGCAGCAAACCATTGCCCTGGCGTGAAAAGGAATCGAGGGGTTCAGCCCGGATGCCAAATTGCAAGCGAGCCAGCTGCCGCTCAGCTCCCCTCCTCCGGCGATTGAATTGCCACATTCTGTGAGGCCAACTCCTCAAAACGCCGCGCCGGCCCTTGGCCAGGTGTCCCTGTACTTCAGGCGCTTCGAGGAGGCGGAGGAGGCCTACCGCAGAATTGGCCGCCTCGACCTCGCCATCGCGCTGCGCAGCAGGCTGGGTGAGGCGCACGCTCCCGCGCCGGCGCCGGCGCTCCGCCGGCGGCTTTCGCTTGCTTCCGGTGCTCTGGCCTGCGCGTTGCCGCGGGGTCAGAGTGAGGCGCCGCCGCCTGCAGGCGGCCAAACATGGCAGATCTGCCGGCAGGCACACGTCCCATATACTACAAGCTGCTGCGGCAAATCGCGCGCCGAACCCCTTAACTATGAACAAAAAACCGTCCCCGCAGGTGACTGGTTCAGGGTGGAGAAGCTGCTGAGGGAGGCCGGCGGCAGCGACGCGGAGCTGCGGGACGCGGCGGGGCGCATCGGGCGGTACTACAGCGACCGCGGCAAATGGGCCAAGGCGGCGCCGCACTTTGCGCAGGCGCGTTTTTTGGGGGATGGGGGAGGGCGTTTCTGCTGGGGAGGGCGATCGGGCACAGGCGGCCACCAACATGAGTGCACGCAATCCTGGCATGCAGGCTTTGAGGGCACCACAAAGCCCGGGTGCAGCCACCAACCGCCCAAACCCCCGGAACCGACAACAGGCCCGCGACCACGCCATGCTGCTCGAGGCGCTGTACCGGACCGAGGATTACTCATCCCTCGCCAACCTGGCCGCCTCCCTGCCCGACGGCGACCCCCTGCTGCGCGACGCGGGCCGCAAGCTGGCCAGCGTGGGGCTCTGCGCCGAGGCGGCGGGCGCGCTGCTGCGGGCGGGGGATGCGAAGGGAGCTGTGGACGCGTGCGTCTCGCTGCACCAATGGGACCGCGCCGTTGCGCTGGCGTCGGCGCACGGCTACCCGCAGGCGCGCGCGCGCCCCGATGCTGCGCGGGGCGGGGGCCGGTCCCTGTGTCGCGTCTTATGCATCCTGCCAACTGCGGGAGATGGGACGGGGCGGCTTGGACACGGCCGCATGGCACTCGCGGGCTCTTTTTTGTCTGCAGCGCCCTTGACTCAGTCAAACTTTGCCACCGGCCGCCCCACCGTCCCGCAGACCGAGCAGCTGCTGCAGCGGTACGCGTCCCACCTGCTGGAGCGCCATCGGGAACTGGACGCCGTAGAGCTGTACCGCAAGGTGCGCAGTACCTTTTGCGGTACAGTGGGAGGGAGGGGCAGTACGCGCGGCGCAAGTCCAAACCGATTGGGGGCACACGCAGCGCCTGCAGCAAAAAGCACCGCAACAACGGCCACCTGCAAGTGGCGACAGCAACCTCGGTTTCAGCCACTTTCGTTCCCACGCCCCTTTGACGGCCTTCTTGACGCACAAACGAACCGCCCCGCCCCCCCCCACAAACAGGCCCAGCGCCACGCGGACGCGGCGCGCCTGCTGCTGGCCAAGGCCGCCGCCCTCGCCGCCGCCGGCGCGCCCCCGCTGCGCCTCAAGCAGCTGCACGTGCTGGCGGCGCTCGAGGTGGAGGCCTTCAGGGACGCGGCGCTCTCAACCGGCGGCGCGCCCGCCGCGCGCGGCCGCGGCGGCGGCGACGGCGGCGGTGGCGGCGGCGGCGGCGACGGCGACGGGGGGGACCCTGACAGCGGCGGCGGCGGCGGGCGGGGGGGCGGGCGCGGGGGCGGGATCAGGGGGCCGCCCGCGGCGGGCGCGGGCGCGGCGGCGACGCTGGCGGGCCTGATGAGCGTCGAGGACGCGGCGGCGTCGAGCCGCGGCTTTGACGCGGCGTGGCGGGGCGCGGAGGCCTACCACTTTTGGATGCTGGCGCACAGGCAGCTGTACGCGGGGCAGGTGGGCAGTGGCGTTGGGCCCGCCCGCCCGCGACGGCGCGGCCGTCGGGCAAGTCAATTTACCCACCCGCTGCGCTTTCACCGCCTCACGCCGTACCCACAAGTCCACAACCCCTGCCCGCCCCTGCGCCCGCACCCACCCCCGCAGCTGAATCCAACCCGCCCACCCCCTCAACCTCCCCACCCCAAAGGTTGACGCCGCCCTGCGCACCGCGCTGGCGCTGCGCGCCTACGAGGACCTCCTGGACCCCGCCAGCGTTTGGTCCTTCCTCGCGCTGGCGGCGTTCTACGCAAATTTCTACGGCACCTGCTCAAAGGCGCGCCTGCGGGGGAGGAGGGGGATATGTGGGGACACAAAAGGGGCCGGCAGGGAGGGCGGCGTGCGCAGTGAGGCGGGGAGGGGGATGCGGGTATGGGGCCTAGGGGCCGCGCGTGCGCCGTGCGGCGGGGAGAGTGAAGGCTGGGCCCGCGCCACTGCGTGGATGAGCGATCAAGCCCCGCCTCGCTGCCCGCGCCCGCCGAAACCCTCGCCCCCCGCAGGCGTTCGTGAAGCTCGAGTCGCTGCCGTCGCTGCCCGAGGCGCGGCGCGCGGCCTTTGCAGACGCGGCGCTCCCCATCTTCACGGCCCACCCTCCTGCCGACCCCGCCACTCTGCGCGAGGCGGTTGCCGGCGCCGGCGCGGGCGCGGGGGGCCGGCACGAGGCGCTGCTGAGCGATCTGGACCTGGCGGGGCGGGACCAGATCTGCGTCGCGTCGGGGCGCGTGGTGCCGCAGTCCGGCGGCTGGCGGCGGTGCCGGCGGTGCCGGCACGCGATGGTCTCGGCGGAGCTGGGGGGGCGGCGCACGTGCCCGCTCTGCCACGCGGCGCTCGGGCGGGAGGGGAGCGGCGGCAGCGGCGGCGGCGTAGCTGGTGCGCCAGGCGGCGGCGGCGGCGGCGGGAGCGGCGGCGGCGGCGGCGGCTCCCCGCTTGCGGGGCCCCAGCGGCAGGCGGCCGCCGACAGCGGGGCGTGCGTGCAGCGGCAGCCCTCTGCGCGCAGCGGGGCGTGAGGGGCGGCGGGCCTGCTTGGTGTCCTGTAAGAAGGAGGCCTGGGTTGCTCTCGTGGGCCCGCCGCGCGGCAGTCAATCGCGTTCAAACGTCAAGGCGGCGACAGACGCGCGTGCGCAGCGCATGCGGCAGCTGCGTCCGCCGTCAGAGCACTGCTCCGATGGTCTTCGCACGCCCAGCGTTTTGTCCGCCCCTCCCGATTGACGTAGAAAGCCCTACAGCTCGCGAATACGCGCAAGGACCCTCGCAGATCGGCCTTTCACCCCGCCATGGCTCCGGGCGCGCCCGCCTCGGGCCCGCGGCCCCTGTCGCTGACAATCCTGACGGGCCCGAACCCCGGGGAGAGCTTGAGCAAGCCCGGCGTGTCGAGCCTGAAGATCGGGCGCATCAAGACGGGCAACACCTTCTCCATCAAGTCGGCCTCCATCTCCTCCAAGCACGCGGAAATCCTGTGGGACGACAGCCCAGCGGCTGGGGGAGCCTGGTTCCTGGTGGACCTCGGCAGCACCAACGGCACGCAGCTCAACGGCAACAGCAAGTGCCTCGAGGGTGCGCGCCGCGGCCGCCGCGCAGCGCGGCACGCCGCGCCGCTGCATTCAAACTTCGAGGGGCGCACCTCTTTGCACGGAACGACGAGGCAGCACCCACGGCTTGCGTGCGGCGTCGTGCCCCCGCAGCAGCACCCCCGAAGCCTCGATTGCAGTGCCCGAACCCAGCCTTTTTCCTCCCCCAAAACAGGCCAGCGCTACCCCCTGCGGGACCAGGACGTCATCCACCTGGGCCCCGACACGCAGCTGCAGGTGTCCATCGAGGCCGCAGAGGCGGAGGCTGCGGGGCTCACCGTGGAGGCCAAGCTGAACGCAGAGGCGCAGCGGGTGGCGACCAGCATACAGGTGGGGGGCTTTTGCAACACAAGCTTGTGCACATGTGCGCAACTCAGGTGTCGTGTGCTGCACCCAAGCGTAGACGCGCGCGCAGTCGCCGACGGTAACCGGCACGCTCGTTCGCGCCCGCTGTCGGCGCTCGCGCTGCGCCCTCCCGCGCTCCCCCAAACGCACCGCCCCCCCCCCCTCCGTGCCCCGCGCCCCCGCGCAGGTGGCGGCTGCAGCGATGATCGCCTCCATCCGCGAGGAGTGGCAGCTGCAGCGGCAGGACCTGGAGGCGCTGCTCACCTGCTGAGCCGGCGGCCGCGGCGGCCGCATGGCCTCCCCTTGCCGGACCCCTGCCGCCTTCTTCTCTGCCGGCTGCGCGCAGCTCCCCTGTACACACACACACACACGCATCGCCGACCCGCGCCCCCTCGCCATTTCATTGCTCGCCGGCTGTTCGGCCTCCTCTGCTCTGCTGTTTGGTGTTGCCCCCGATCGGCGGAACTCCATGTTACATTCGCCCGCCGCCCGAGCCTCTGCCGCCTTTTTTCAGGGAGGGGGGGCGGCGGCGACGGCCAGCGGAAGCCAAACCTCGGGGGACAAGCCGCGCCGGGAGCGCCAGGGCCACTGCCGGCGTTGAAACAAAGACGCTAACTGGGTGTCAAGCTGCCAGGAACTGTTGGCCGCGGCTGGCGGGGCGCAGCACTGCGGCGGCCCGCTGCTGCGCTGCGCTGGCTTGCGGCTGCCGCTGCGGCTGCTGCCACCCGCCGCTGCGCCGCGCAGCGCCGGCGCCGCCGCTCAGTGGTGGCCGACTGCGTGTGAGCGGGGCGGAGGGTTGAGAGGGGTGAGGCCGGTGCTGCTTGGGGCAGCGCGCGCTGCGCGCGCACGCGCAACCGCTGCTGCGGTTTGAGCATGCGCGTTTTGCGCTGCCCGTTTTGCGCTGCTCCGATTTGCGCCGGCGCACGAGCCCTGGTGCAGCACCACCAGCGACGGCAGCGACGGCAGCAGCAGCAGGAGCAGCGTGCGGCGGCGGCGGCAACTCACAGGGGGAGCGGCCCTCGGCGACGGCCTCGTCGTAGGCGCGCTTCTTGCCGTCGCTCATCATCGAGTCGACCTTGGTGAACGCCCAGATGGCGACCGCAAAGCCGAACACCAGCGGGGTGTGGTGCTTGAAGAAGCGCTGCCGCAGGTAGAAGCCAAGGTCGGTCTGGAAAGGGTGGGGCGGGTTCTTGGGCAGCGACTTGACGTCCGCGGGCGGTGGCCGCAGGATGCCCCTCAGGTAGGCCTCGCCGAGCACCATGGCTGCTGCGCGGCCGACGGCCGGCGGGGCTGGCGCTGGGACGGCCTAGGGCCTCTGCTGCTGCTGCTGCCGCAGATCAGCAGGCGCGGGCCTTGTGAGGCAGGGCCTGACAGAGTTACGCCTGGATTTCTAAAAACCAACTGTGCCCCGCCCGCGAGGGGGCCCCTTGCCAAAAGGCCTCAGATCACCACCGCCCCAGCGCATTCCGTTGCTTGCCGCCAATATGAAGGGAGAACGTTGAGTTTGCAGCGCATATGGGTTTACTGTGAGCTACGCGGCATCCACGCGCGACGACAGCCACCGCTGCGAGCGGCGCCAGCAGCCCAGCGCCGACGCCGAGGCAGGGCCCCCCAGCGCGCAACAGCTGAGGATCCGGGGACCGGTGCAGCCCACCAGCAGCCATGTGGATCTATCACGAAGAGCAGGCGCGCCCGGCAGGGGGCTGGAGCGCAGCAGGGGCGGCCGCGCACGATGCCGCGCTCAAAGGCGGAGGGCGCCGCAGCAGGCCGACGGCGCGCACCGCATGCGCCACGCCGCCGGTGGTGTGTGCGCCCGTGAGCCCACGCCCAAACTCAAAAGGGTACCTGCCCACTGCTCCCACCGCCCGAAAAGCAGTATGGCGCGCTGTGCGGCGTGCACTGCATCAACACCCTGCTGCAGGTGCGTTCGTGAAGCGGCAGCGCTACCGCCTTTCGCCGCCCCCGCCGCCGCTGCTCCTGCGGCGCAGTTTTTGCCCAAAACCCCATTGCCACGCCGCCGTTGCATCCGTGCAGCCACCAAACAAGCGCTGTCGCCGCACAGCACCCGAAAACCTTCCCTAAAACCCCTTCCCCCACCCCCCCTCCCCCCCCCCCCCCCCCCCCCCCCCCCCCCCCCCCCCCCCCCCCCCCCCCCCCCCCCCCCCTTCCCCCAACCCCTTCCCCCAACCCCCTTCCCCCAACCCCCTTCCCAACACTCCCCTTCCCATTCCCCCAACCCCCCCAGGGCCGCTACTTTTCGGAGATCGACCTAGCCCAGATCGCGCGCGACCTGGACGCCCTCGAGGCGGAGGTGCTCGGCGGCGGCACGCTGGGCAGCGGGGAGCACGGCAACCTGGATGAGACCGGCATGTTCTCCTCGCAGGCGAGGGGGGGGGCTGAGTTTGGCTGCGGTTTGACTGTGCGTGCCGGCAAAGCGGGGTGTTGGTTGCTTGCCTGCGGTTGATTGTGCATGCCGGCAAAGCGGTGTGGTGGTTGTTTTGCTGCGATTGATTGTGCATGCCGGCCCACAGCTGTGCTTGCTCTTCTGTCAACATAACCTCAACACGTCCGCGCACAATCGGCAGCCCCCCTCCTAAAACGCAAAAACCGAACCGAAACCCCCACCCCACCCCCAGGTTCTGTCAAAGGCCCTCGAGCTGTGGAGCCTCGACATCGTGCCCTACGCCAGCCAGGCCATCCGCGACGAGTCAACGTTTGACCCGGTCAAAGAGGCGGCGTTCATCGCCAACCTGGAGGAGCACTGGTTCTGCATGCGGCGCTTTGGGGGCGAGGGCTGGTGGAACCTCAACTCAATACTCCCAGCACCAGAGCCGCTGTCCGACTTCTACGTGCGTCCCTTGCTTGGCCCCTTCCTTTTCGTTGCGCCCGGCGCCCCGAAGCGCCTTGCCCGTTTCGATGTGCTTATCTGCAGCTGCAAGCGCCGTGCTGGCATGCAGGTGCTGCCAGCGCACCCAAAAGCGGGTGCGCCCCCTTGGCCCCAGCACCGGCAGCGGCCAGCCAAACCAAGGGGCCGGAACCGAAGCCGCCGGCCACACAAACGCGGCCCGCTCCCCGCGCCCCCCCCCCTTCCGCAGCTGACGGCTTACCTGGACTCGCTTAGGGGCCGGGGGTACACTTTGTACGTGGTCCGCGGCCCGCTCCCCGCCCCGCAGCCGCCCCCGGACGCCGCCGACGCGGCCGCCGCCGCCGCCGCCGGCGGCCGCTGGCTCACGCCCGACGAAGCGCGCGCCGCGACGGCGGCGGCGGCGGCCGCGCGGCGCCGCGGGGCCGGGGCCGGGGCCGGGGGCGGGGGCGGGGGCGGCGCCGACGCGGCTGAGGCAGCGCTCGCGCGCGCGGAGCGGTCAGGCGGTACGATTGCGCTGCAGCCGAGGAAGCGCGCCGCGACGGCGATGGACGGCAGCGGCGGCGGGGGAGGCGGCGGCGGCGATGAAGATGCTGAGCTGGCGGCGGCGCTGGCGGCGAGCCTGGAAGAGCACACCCAGCGCGGCGGTGGCGCGCGCGGCAGCGGCGGCGGCGCGGGCGGCAGCGGTGCGGGCGGCAGCGGCGGCGGCGGCGGCGGCGGCTTTGGCCTCGACAGCGGCGGCGGCGGCGGCTGGGGGGACGGGGAGGAGGAGGATCCCGGGCTTGCGGCCGCGCTGGCGGCGAGCCTGGAGGATCACCACCGCTCGCAAGCCGAAAACGCCGGCAGCCAGGGCGGCGACGGCGGCGCGCAGCCCACGGCGTCGCCGGCCGGGGCGGCGCCCGGGGGCGGCGGCGGCGGGGGGGCCGGCGGCGGCGGCGGGGAGGCCGTGCCTGTGCCAGACGAGCCCGAGGAGGGCGCGCCGGGCGTGCTGACGGTGGGCCTGCGGCTGAGGGACCGCGTCGTCACCCGCCGCTGGCGCGCGAGTGACACCGTCGCGCAGCTGCGCGCCTTTGCCGCGCGCGAGCTCGGGCCGGGGGCCGCCGGCGGCGGCGGCGGCGTTGTGCTGTCGACGCAGTTCCCGCGGCGCGTGCTGGGGGATGGGGGCGCGGCGCTGGCTGAGGCGGGGGTGGAGGACAGGAGCGTGCTGACCGTGTCAAGCGCCGCCGGGTAGCGTGGCTGCTGTAAAAGGTTTGGAATGAAGCTTGGACAGCAGGCGGAGGGCACAACTGGTTGACCGCCTGCCATGCGGTGGTTGACTGCTCGTTTTCCTTGACCCTGGTTGGAACACGGTGGCTGCAGGATCCTGCGATGCCGCTGACAGAGTAACCAATCATCGACACAACCGGTTCTGCACGCGTGGGAGGGGCGCACAACTGCGGGCGGCGGCGAAACGCTTGCGGACCGTGTGGGTGCGCGGCGCGGGCACTGGGCAGGCGTCGTCGCAGACATCCCTGTAACGGGGCAGGCAGGGGTGTATTCCATTTCGCATCAAACTTGAGATTCTTTGCGACCTCGATCACGGCTGGCGAGCCCGCACGGCCTGCAGCACGGGCTTGCAGATCTCGCGCGGCTGAAATCCTGGGCACTCTGGGGCACGGCCGGCGCCTTGCCGCGCCCCGAAACCTCGAGGATCGCACGTGCTTTCCACTGACCGGCGCTCGGGCTCCTGCATCGCCGCTCGCCGCTGTTGGCACCGCCGCGCCGCGCCACCGACGCCCGCGGCACGCTTCGACCGGCGGAAGCAGCATGACGGTGTCGGCCGCGGACGCCGTGTTCGGCGCCGCGGCCCCCGGCCACCTGGACGCCCTTGCCGCCAACAACATAGCTATGGCAAAGGAGACGGAGGGCCTGGACCTGCCGCCGGCGGTGGTGCACAAAGGCGTGCAGGCGGTGCTGGACGGCAGCCACGGCGCGCAGGCGCGTTTTTTGGGGGTCCTGGGGCGCCGCGGCGCACGCGCGGCTCGGCGTGCTTGGCTGGCGTGGCAGGCCGGTGTGTGGCTGGCGCTCACGCTGTGTGCAGACCGGGAAAGCACACCCAGAAGCAACACGCAGCACCACCACGCACACAGACACACCCCATGCACGACCGCCAATCCGCCGCATGCGTCAAACACGCCCCCCCCCATGCAGGCGAGGTACTTCGTGCTGACTCACCCTCGCGACGGCGCCGTGCTGGCGCAGCTCATGATCACGTTCGAGTGGTGGGCGCTGCTTTGGGGGGGTTGGTTGGGGGCTCTTGGGGGTTTGGGACGCGTTCCTACAGGAGCGTGGTTTGCTGTTGAGCGCCCTGGCGCCCCATGACCTGTTGCAAACCTCCCTGCGACCCTTGCCCGCCAGCCGCGCGCCCCACAAATGGAATTTAAGGCTTTGCTTAGGGCGATGCTGCTGGCTGCACCAAACCCCTAACACCCGCGCGCTAAACCCCAGGTCTGACTGGCGCGCCGCTCAGGTTTGGTGGGTCCAGTCCGTGTACGTCCCGCCACAGCACAGGCGCAGGTGGGGGCGGGGCCCTTGCATGCGGGCCCTTGCATGGGGCGCCTTGCATGCGGGGACTTGCATGGGGCCCCTTGCATGCGCGTCCTCGCCTGGCAGACAGGCGTTGCCTGCGGGGCCCGTGCTGCCGGTGCGAATGCACGAGCAGCGGCGGCCAGCAAGGCGATCGTGCAGCCCGGCGCCGGCAGCTTGGGCCGGCCCTGAAAAATCGGCCGCGCCGATCCGCTGCACGGCGCCGTTCAGCGTTCGCCGCGAAACCGCCCGAAACCTCCCCCAGGGGTTACTACCGGCGTCTGTACGAGCTGGTGAGGGAGGAGGCGAGGAAGAAGGGGGCCGCGGGCGTTCGGCTTTACGCAGACGCCGATAATGCGACCGCCCACGAGGCTTACCGGGTGCGGGGGCCTTTGGGGCTGCTTTTTGGGGGGCGTTTGGTGCCGCGGGCCTCGGTGGGACGACGAACCAAGCTTGGAGGGCGGCGCAGGCGTGCGCGGTTTGGTCCAGGGGCAGGCCGGATGCTTCCAGGCTGCGGTGCCGGCAGCACTGGAGGAAAGCCCCTGGCCCCCGCGCTGGCACGAGACCCCCGACAAACACGCACCCCTCCCGCCGTCGCGCCTCGTCCCCTCGCAGCGGCTGGGCATGACCTCCCACTATTCAGTTTTCGAGGAGATGTTTGTGGGCTACTAAAGCACCGGCCCCCCCAAAGCCGTGCAAAAACAGCAGCGTGTGCTGTTCAGCTGCCAATGCTAGCTGCCTGGTAAACCCGGGCTGTATAAAAAGGGCGCCCTCTTGGGCCGCTCGCCCTGCAACCTCGTGCCTCCCGCCGCCGCGCGCCGCCTCGGCTTGCGCTGCCTCGAAGCAGGCGCGTTAACGTTTCCCATTGATCGAAGCTTTGCACAGAGGTGTTCAACCCCCCTTCCTCCGCATTTGCCACCATTTGCAACTGGCAGCCCAGCCCAGCTGTGGTAATTGAGCGTGTTACCCCCGAAAGTGCTTACTCAGCCCAATTGGGGGCTCGGGGGGCGGGTTGAGAGCAGCCGGCGCGGCACCCAGCCGCGGCCTGCGGCGCCGGACAAGGCATGCCAGGGTGCAGAAAAAGAGGCAAACAGGGTCACGGCTTCAGGGCATTGCAGGTTGGTCCAAGAACAGTCTGGGAGCGGCTGCAAACAGTCCGGGAGCGGCCAAAGACAGGCCGGGGGCTGCGGCAATGGCGCGCCCGAGGCAGGACGGAACAAAAGGTGGGAACGCTGTCTGCGCCCGAGGCCGGCGCGTCTGGAGGCAGGAAAAGAGCGGCCGGCGGGCGTTGACGAGGGGACAGCAACGTGTGTTTGCCGAAACGTTGGTTTGCCGAAGCGCGGCGGGCTCGGCGCCGCGGTGCGGCACGCATACAGACGGGGCGGCACGAGTCCGCGCAGCCCCTTTGGTTTGGGTTCTTGGGAGCGCAAAAAGAATGGCTGATTAGGCTTGGCGGCGGGGGCGGCGCCGGCCGGCGTGGTCGTGCGCGCCGCCGCTCCCAGGTAGCCGGCGGGTCGGAGTGCCGCCGCCCGCGCCGGCGCGCGCGCGCCAATCGGCGCGCTTGCACCGCCGCGCGTGCGCAAGGGCCTGCACCGCCACCGCGGCGCTCACTCGCGCCGCGCCTGCGCCGCGTGCTTCGCCTCCACGTGCGCCCGCACCGTCTCCATGTTTGCCGCGATCTGCTCCCGCAGCTGCCCCTGCACTATGGTGGCCGGCAGCCACATGTGCGGCAGCACGCGCAGCGCGTACGACAGCCACGCCGACGACGGCCCGGCCAGGCCCTGCTGCACGCGCCAGAGGCCCTTGAAATGGTCAAAGTCTCCCTCCAGCAGCTCGAAAGAGATGTCCCCGTGGACGGGCCGACCCCTCAGGCTGCCCACCGGCCAGGGGAACCGGCTGCCGCCGGCGCCGGGGCGCCGGTCCATCGCCGCCGCGGGCAGGCCCTGGGGGTGCTCCGTCACCTCGAGCTTGCACGCGGCGCGGACCTGCGCCCCAAAAGGCAGGTCCTGGCCCGCCACCTGGTACAGCACGCACCCGCGCTCCCTGCGCTCGAGGCAGCGGTTGACCAGCAGCCCTGGCACTTTGAAGTCGCCCAGGCTCTCGTACGCGGTCAGCGCGTCCCAGACCGCCGAGGCCGGCGCGGCGATCGCCGTCGAGGCGACGACCACGGCGGGGGCGGAGGGGTCTGCGGGCTGCTCGATGCGGACGGGGACGGGGCCGCGGGCGGACGAGGGGGCGGCGGGCGCGCCGAGCTCGCTGGGCCACTGGCCTGCGGGGTTTGTTTGTGGTGGGGTGCGGGAGCGGGGCGAGGGTTTGGGGCGGCGGCGGGCGCTTGCGGCCGTGGTGCAATGACTGCCGTGAATGCTATCACAGCTTGCGGATGGACGGCTGCGTACGGAGGCAAGACAGCGCCGCTGCTCGGCACCCGCCGCGGCGCGCCATGTCGGCGCGCGCGCCCCACCTGCCAGCGCCGCCGCCGGCGCGACCTGGCAGCGCCGGTAGGGGAGGGAGCAGCCGATCGCGGCACGGCTCCTGCAGGCAGAGGAGCCCGCGCGGCAGCCGCGCGTCTGCGGGAGGCTCGACACCATAGCGCGGCCGCACGAGCGGGCTGTTGCGGGTGAGAAAGGTGTCGGGATACGGGTGCGACCCTTGCGCGTTGGAATGAGGCAGAGGGGCGGAAGCGGCGAAAGCCCCGGTTGTCACCCCAGCCGTTCCGGCAGTGCTTTTGCCGGAACGGCTGCGCTCGGCAGCTCGTACGTGGGGGGGTGGTTAGAAGCTGCGCCCATGGGAAACAGGCGGCACGGCCGCGGCTGGGTGAGGGGCCGGCGGGCGGCGGCGGGCGGCGGGCGTCCCGCGGCGCCCTGC
Source organism: Raphidocelis subcapitata (assembly GCA_003203535.1). Taxonomy (NCBI): domain Eukaryota; kingdom Viridiplantae; phylum Chlorophyta; class Chlorophyceae; order Sphaeropleales; family Selenastraceae; genus Raphidocelis; species Raphidocelis subcapitata. The sequence goes on from BDRX01000002.1 coordinate 687,446, forward strand.
ACCGACCTGACGCTTTTTCTGCCTGCCCAACAGAATCCGGGTTACACACAACGCGCGCTCGCGCGCGCGGGCGGTTTCTCCAGTTTGCAGGGAGGTAACAGGATCGGGGGTTGGGTTGCGCGGGGGAGCGGCCCGCAGCCAAAACGTGGGTTCGCTCGCGGGCGCGGGCAGCGGGGCCGGGGCCGGGGCCGAGGCCGCGCGGCGGGGCGTTTGCGGCGGCCGGCGTCGCGCGCCGGCCGGCGCCCCGCGCCGCAGCGGCAAGGGCCGCCCGCGCCGCGGCGAAGCCCCGCCCGCCGGCGGGGCGGCGGGCGCGCTCGCGCGGCGAAGCGCTGGCGCGCTCCGCCGGCAGCAAGGGTTGGGGGTTTGGTCTGGCTATTCATTCCCGGGAGGGCGCGCGGCGGTTGTCGGAGGGTGGGGGGGCGGGTACGGATTTCCAGGCTCTCGCACTGGCGGGTTGACGGAACAGGGGGGTGGGGCAGGGCCCCGCAGGCCTCTCCTCTCATCACCGTGGCAAACGCACCAAACACAAAGGGGGGGGGGGCGCAGGGGGGGGGGGGGGCGCCTGGGGAGGCGCGCTCGGCCCCCGGCGGCGGGGCAAGGGGGGACGCGCAACACATGCAACACGCGCGCGCGCGCGCATGGGCAGCAACCAAACACGGGCAGTGAAACGCTAACAAGTGCCCGCCGCGCCGCATCTGACTGTTAGTGGGGCGCGTCGAGCGTGCGTGCGTGCGGGCGTGTATGTGTGGGTGGGAGCCCGCGCACTCGGGCGGCGGGCGGGCAAGGCGGCTCTGGGTTTTTCGGTGCTGTGCCGCACCGCGCGCGGCAATCACAAGCCGGCGGGCGCGGGCTCTTCAGTTTGGGTTCCTCGCCTCTTTTCAAAAAAACGGGGCCGGCCGCCTCGCGCGGGGCGGCCGAGGCGGCGCGCGGCGGGGCCCCGCCGGGGGGGTGGCGCGCTCGAAAGCGGGCGCCGCCTCGACGCGCGGCGGCGCCAGCCGCCGGCTGTCGGCCCGGCTTTTAGTCGTCGTCCTCGTCCCCAAGCCCCCACGCCGTCAGCCCCGCGCGCTGCATGTGCAGCACCCGCCGCGCGACCTCGTCAAACGTGTGAACGTCGCTGCCCCACAGCCACGCGGTGACGCCCGCGTCCCGGCCCCCCCACACGTCGTTGCGGCGGTCGTCGCCAACGTGGACGCACTCGGGGGGGGCGACGCCGAGCTGCTGCACGGCGGCCTCGAAGATGATGGGGCTGGGCTTCTCGGCGCCGACCTCTGCGGGCGGGTTTGGGTGGTGTGGGAGGGTTGGGCGGGGGTTTGGGGGGTTGGGGGCGGGTTTGGGGGGTTGGGCGGAGGTTTGGGGTGTGTGTGTTGACGGTGGTGTTGGCGAAAGGGGCATCAACAGGACACTCCTAAGCGGACGAAACACAACAGGCCGTCCCTTCGTGCCTGATCCAAAACACGGTGAACACGGACCCGGCGCCCTCCACCCACCCGCGGACAACCCCTGCAGACACGCCCAGCAATAAGCACACACGCCGCCCCCGGTATTGTATTCAGCACCCACCCGCAGACACGATGATGGCATCAAAGAGTTGGTCCACCCCCAGCCCCGCCAGCACCGGCCGCAGCCGCGTGTCAAAGTTGCTGCAGACCGCCAGCTTGACGCCCGCCGCGCGCAGCTTGGTCAGCGCGGCGACGGCGCCGGGGGCGAGGCGCCAGGCGCGGGCCTCTGAGTAGTAGCTGCGGCGTTTTTAGGAGGAGGGGAGAGGGGGGGTTTTGTTGGAGGGGCGGCCTGGCAGCAGCTGCGCTGAAGCCCGCACCCGGCTGGCTGAAAGCCGCCCTAAAAAGCCTGGTGCTGAACTGAATGGTGCGCCCAGCGTCCAAAAGCAAGAACACGTCTTCCTTTGTTATTGTTCAAGGCCGCCCGCGCCGCCCCACCTGTAGACCTCTTCGAACAGCGCCTCGTCTGAGGAGCCCAGGGAGCGGCTGACGATGTGGCGCCTGCGGGGGGGGGGGGTGAGCGCCGGGGGGGTTGGGACTTGGGGGGGCGGGCGCGGCGGCTGGGGACGCGCGGCGACTGCGACTCTGCCAGCCTGCTGCTGCTGCTGCTGCTGCTGCTGCTGCTGCTGCTGCTGCTGCCGCCGCCGCTGCTGCCGCTGCCGCCGACGCTGCGGCGACTGCTGCCGCTGCCCGCAGCGCGGAGGGCCGAAAGCTGCACAGCCGCCCGAGGCGGGGGCAGACCAAAAGGCGCAAAGACAGGGGCGCCGAGCCGCGCGGCGCTGGGCCGAGGGAATTCGGTGCCCACCAAAAGGGCCGGGCGTCGTCGACGTAGCGCAGCTGGCTGCCGCCCCAGGGGGTGTTGTAGGCGCTGCGAATTGGGGGTAAAGGCGTTTTCGGGAGGGGGAGGGGCCGGCGGCCGCGTGAGCGCGGGGCCGGCCGGCGCAACTGGGGGCGCGCTGCCCCTGCCTGGCCCACACTGTCATCCCTACGACGGTCCGAGTTGGCTTTGCCAGCATCAGGTCCCCCATTCCTGTGCAGGGCTTTGGTCAAAAAACGCCCCCCCCCTTTTTACTCACCGCCGAAAGTTGTCGAGCACCTCCGCCTCGCTGAGCCCGACCACGCCGTGGCGCGCCGCGGCGCGGAGGTAGACGTCTGTCACGGATTCGCTGGGGATGAGCAGCGTGCCGGCCGCGTCGACCTTTTGGGGGGTGGGGAGGTGGGGGGGGAGGGGAGAAGGGGGGCTTGGGTGCGGCGCGCCGCGCGCGTGGGTGGGTTGTGCGCGTGCGTGGGACCGGCCAGGTCAGCGCGCACGCGCGCGCGCGAGAGAGAGCGGCGGCCGCCGCCGCGCCGGCCGCCGCGCGGCGCGCGAGGGCCGGCGGGCCTTTTGCCGAGCTCACCAGCAGCGCCTTGACGCGGGGCGCGTGGGGCGAAAAGCGGTGGGCCGGGGCGATCCTCCGCACCGCGTCGTTGATGAACGCGGGCGGCGGCGCGACCGCCTCCGCCGCGAGCGCAGCAGCGGCCGCCGCGGGGCTGGCGCTGGAGGAGAGGCATCGCGGCTGGCCGTGCGAATGCTGGGAGGCCAGGGGCAGCAGCAGCCTGGACGTGGGTCCAAGCAGCGACGCGCCAAACGACTGCAGCGCCAGCCGCCCGCAGGCCGGGCCAAGCAGACCCGGCATCATTGCAGCGACCATTTACGGGCCGGCCGCGGGTGGAGGCCCTGGTGAGCGCGGCTGCGGCCTAGGTGAAACGCACGCTCCGCTTTTAGCGGGCCTGACCTCTTTGTCTCGCCGCCATCGTGAATTTTTTCAGATTCTCGACGCAATGGGTCCGCAGGCCGCCCAATATAACACGGGCTGGGGCACCGTGGTGGGCGCAAGTGACAAAGTCTGGACCCTCTGGATAAACGCCGGTGTCTGTTGGTCCAATTCAATTCCGGTGCGTTGAAAATCCATATACAGCGCTACCCTGACCCGCCGCGAGCCCCCAGGCCCCTGCAAAGGATCCGATCGCGCCGCGCGCCCCAGAATGGCGGCCCTCTCGTCGATGCGGGGCGCCCCATTGGCGTCGGGGGTCAAGGGGATGCAGCGGCCGCGCGCCGCGGTGGCCCTGGTCGTGCGCGCGAGCGGTGCGTTGGGCGGCGCGGGGCGGCGAGCGCGCTGCGCTGCTGTGCGCTCTGTGGCTGCGGAGTGCTGGCCGCCGGCAGGGGCCCGGCGCGGCGCCGTGCCGCACCCACCGGAGGCCACGCACGCACTGCAGAACACGGCGGGGAGAATGGGGGGGGCTTGTTTTGGGAAAGCGCCCCACCGGCGCCGCGCCGGCATCGAAACCGCCAATGGCAAACGCTGCCGCCAAAACATGCAGGCACCGGCTTTGGCAAGAAGCGGGTCGACACCTCGCCCAAGCAGCCCAAGCAGCGCCAGCTGCTGCAGCAGCAGATGCAGCAGCAGCAGCAGCAGCAGCAGCAGGCGCCGCCGCCGCAGCAGCAGAGGGCCGGGGCCGCGGCCGGCGTCGGCGTCAGCGGCAGCGGGTGGGTTACGCTGGGGAAGGTGGCCGAACTCTTCACGCTGGAGAAGCCCAACCGGCCCATCATCCTTCCCAGCGGCGTCAAGATATGCATTTACAAATTCGGCAACAAGGTGGGGGCTCCTGGCGGCGCCTGGGCGCGCGGCGGCTGCCGTTTTTGAGGGCTCCTCCCTTGTGCCACGCGCCCGCCGCCCGGGCGGCCCTCATCGCGCCGTTTTACAAAAGCCCGCAAACCCTCGATAACCCCTGAAAGCCCCCTCCTGAAAGCCCCATGACCCCCCCCACAACCCCATTGAAACCCCCCCAACCCCCCCCCCAAAGGTGTTTGCGTCCGAGCTCGAGTCCACCGCCTTCCAGTTCCCCCTCTTTGACGCCAAGGTGATGGCCCTTGATGGCCGCACCGTGGTGGAGGTGCCCCTGGACGGAACGCAGGTGCGCGCTTTGCAGCTGTTTGTTGCTGGTAGCCGTGCTTTGGTTCCGGCGTTTGCGTGTGTTTTGCTGCGTATGTTGTGCGTGCGTCGGGGTGAGAATGGGGATTGTGGTGGTGGGTTGGGGCTTGGGAGTGGGGGTCGGGCAGCGCAGTGCAGGCGCGCCGCCCAAAGCGGATCCATCCCCGGCGCTCCTCACAAGTCGCCGCCCCCGCCCCCGCCCCTCCCCCCCCCCCCCCAAAACAAAACCCCAGTACGATCTGGCGACGGGTGCGGTGCTCAAGTGGTGCCCCAGCGAGGGCAACCTGGTGCGCGCCGCGCTGGGCACCCTCAAGAGCAAACAGCCGCAGGTGCCGCTCAAGGTGAGGGCGGGGGGGGGGGGGGTTGGGGGCGGGGGGTTGTAGGGGGGGGGGGGGGGGGGGGGTGGGGGGGGGGGGGGGGGGGGGGGGTGTGGGGGGTGGGGCATTGGGCGGGGGCGAGGGGCGCTGTAAGCCAAGCTGGCTGCCCGGTTTCGCACCGGCCGTCGAGCGGTTCTCAAGCGCCGTCGGGCGCTAGCCTTTTGCACACACAGACGCAAGCTGGGACGCAAAACACAGTCTCCAGCATGCACCCCCCCCTCGAAAAACGCGGCGCAACAGGTCTACCCCACGAACGTCACAACCGACGGCACCCTCAGCGTCAAGCTGGTCTAGCCCAGGCGTTTTTGGGGGCTTTCGGCCACGAGTCAATGGTCAACGGAGTTTGACCGGAGCTACAGCACACCCAGTGGGGCGTCTTTTCGGCGGGGGGCCTGGCCGCTGAGTCCGCCCATTGGCGGCAGAAGCAAGGTGCGCGGTTGCGTTTTTTTGCGGCCCCAGCCTGGGTCGCCCGCGCAGTCCGGGTGAGCAGCATGTGCCAAACCTGTAACGAGAGAAATACCCGAAATGATTCCGAAACGCCAGCGCCCGCCTCGCTCTGCGCGCTGCGGCGCAGAGCGAAGGGAGAAGCAAGAGGGGCAGTCGGCAGGCGATGGGCGCTGCAAACACACACACGGGGTCCCCGGCAGGCGCATGGGGGCATTGGATACTTTGAGAACAGTAAAGTGTGTGTTTTGATGCCCTCATAAGACCCCTGCTGGTGCATCGCGGCGCGGCAGAGCGCGCGCCGTGGTGTGAGCAGCGGCGGGCAGATGCTGCTGTGGCAGGCGCGCAGGCGACGACCGGGCTCGCCACGCCGGGCGGCCCTGGCGGGTTCACGCAGCCATCGACAAGGTGAAACTCCATCAATGCGCGGCCTCCTTCACAACTGAGGGTCCGCGAGCAACCCGCCGCCCCGTGGAGAGTTTATTTACCGCGCGCGCCTGCCAGGAGGCGGCCGTCGCCCCAAACGGGCACAGGAGGACATAAACCGCTTTTCTAGGGCGTTTCGACCTTCGAAAAGTGAGGATCGGCCGGATTGGGGCGCCGCAGCCACGCCAATGCGGGCATCCCATCTGCGCCACGCCACGCGGGAATGCTGGGCGCGCGCAGACCGGCATTGCACCGCACCAGAGCACGTTACCACGATAATTAGACCGGCTAAGGCCCGATGCGCGCTGCGCCAGGCCCCGCAGGCCCTGATCCGACGGGCGGCCGCCGGGGTCCCGCCACGCTGCATGCCGCATGCCCACGGCCCCGCCCCACCTGCCCCGTGCACCCCACCCCCACCCCTCGCGCAGCCTCCCCCCCAAGGCATGGAGGCCTACCCCGCCGGTGATTGGGCGGCGCCGCCCGCCGGCGAGGCCGGCCACGCCGCCGCGGCGCCGTCCCTCAAGGCCCAGGTGCTCACCCTGTTCAAGGACTCGACCAAGAAGGCGGCCGGCCTCATCCTCAGCGCCGGCGACAGCCCCCGCAGCGCGCACGCGGCGCACGCGCCGCCGTCGCCGGGGCTGGACTCGAGCGGCAGCGGCAGCGTGCGGCCCGCCGGCGCGGGCGCGGCCGCGGGCAGCTGCGTCAGCAGCTGCAGCGCGAGCAGCGGCAGCATCGGCCAGCCCTTCCTGGAGGGCAGCCTCGCGTCGAGCCCCGCCTCGGCCATGGCCGCCGCCGCCGCGGCAGCGGGGGCCTTTGGGCCTAACGACGACGACGCGTCCGCCGCCGCGGCCGCGCCCGCCGGCGCGTTCCACTCCCTGACGGCGGCCAAAAAGACGCTGGGGAAGCTGCTCGGCGCCGGCGCGGCGCCGTGGTCGGCCGACGGCAGCGGCGCCGCGGGGCAGGGCAGCCCCACCGCGGGCAACGGGCTGATCGCGGCGTTCCGGGCAATCATCCCAAAAACCAGCAACGGCTCGATCGGTGGGAGGGGGGGCGGCGATTGGGGCCTGGGGGCCGCCGCCCGTTTTTGGGCTCGCGTGCGCGAGCTTTTGCCTGCGCACTGCACGCGGCCTTTTGCATGCGATCTGGCACACCCCCCTGCTTGTGCACCCTGCACACCCCAAGCCCAGCCCTTCCACCACCGCTCCGCCAAAACCGCCCTAAAAACCGCCCCCAACTCCCCCACTCCCAGACTCCACCGGCGCCGACGCCCCCGAGCCCCAGCGGCAGCCCTCCTACCTGCCGCCCCCCGAGAGCCCCGGCCGCAAGTCCACGCTCCTCGCGGTGTGCCCGCACCTGCCGCCGTCGATGCAGCGGCCGGAGTGGTGCCTGGAGGATTTTGTGGTGGGGGAGAAGCTGTACAAGGGCTACGCGTCAGTGGGTGAGCGGGGGGAGGGGGGGCGTTTTTTGGGTTGGGGCCAGCGGCGGTGGGGGCTTCGCGCGCGTGGCGCGCAGCCCGCAAAACAGCTCAGAATTTGAGTGGACTGAAACCCCACCCACCCACACACCTAAAACCCTTAAACCCCCACCCCAACCCCCTAAACACCCTCCAGTGCACAAGGGCGTGTGCAAGCGCAGCCGCGAGGTGGTCGTGCTAAAATGTTACCTGCTCAGCGCGGTGTGCGAGCTCTACCAGCACCAGATATTCCGGGAGGTGCGGCTGCACGCGGGGCTGCAGCACGAAAACGTGGTCAAGCTGTACGCCGCGTTCAAGGTGGGGGGCTTGGGGGGTTTAGGGGTGTTTGGGGGAGAGTAGACAGAGGGGCGGCTGCACGCGGGGCTGCAGCACGAAAACGTGGTCAAGCTGTACGCCGCGTTCAAGGTGGGGGGGGGGGCCTTGGCTGGGGTGAGGGGGTGGCTGGGGGGAGGGGCGGTGCGGAGGGGGGGGCCAAGCAACACTGCCCCGATAGAACAGCAGGAGGAGTACGCATCCCCCTATCACTCCAACAAACCACCCTAATACAACAACAAAAAAACACTGAAAACCGCAGGAGGGGGACCGCGTGGTGATGGTGCAGGAGTATGCCGACGGCGGCGACCTCTTCAGCCAGCTGCAGAAGTTCGGGGGGCGCCTCAGCGAGCGCGCGGCGGTTCAGATGGTTCTGGATCCCTTCCTGCGCGTGCTGCACGTGGGTCCGGCCTTTTGTTTTGGGGAGGAAAAGAACCGGCCAAAACAAACCAGTTTGAAATGGGCCTCCGTTTCTGGTTTGATGCAGTTTGTGTGATGAGCTGGGGGACGCCCATCCGTCGCGCCGCGGTTCAATGCCTGCCCTGAGCATGCGCGCTGTCAAAAGATACGATGGCCACGCCCCCCTCCCCCCACCACCCTCCCACCCCCACGCCGCCCCCCAAAAGCGGCCCCCCTCAAAACAGCCCCCCCCAAAACGCCCCTCCCCCCCAACAGTACCTCCACACCCGCTCCATCGTGCACCGCGACATCAAGCCAGGTGCGCGCGCGCGCGGTTTTGCTTCCAGAATGGGCAGTCGAGAGGACACGGCGGTTGAGGGGGCCGTGGATTTGAATCCTGGTTTGCGCGCGTTCCTCCGCGCTCAAATGCCCGCTTTCTTGTTTTGCATCCCAAGGCAGCCCCAACCAAACCAAACTCGCTGCATGTTCCAGTTAAGCCCTCTGCACACCCAAACCTGCCCCTCCCCAAACGCACTCATCAAATCCCCAAAACATGCCCCTCCTCCCACCAGAGAACATCCTCTTCACCCGGGGCAGCAACTGCCTGAAGCTGGCCGACTTTGGGCTGGCCATCGACTTGAGGGAGGAGCGCGCGGTGACTCGGGCCGGCACTCTCGACTATATGGCCCCCGGTGGGGAGGGCAGTCCCGCTTTGTGGGGGGCAATGTGGTTTGTGGGGGGCAGTCCGGTTCGTGTGGGGCAGTCCGGTGCGTTTGTGGCAGTCCGGTGTGTCTGGGGCAGTCCGGTTTGGGGCGCGGGGATTGCTGCTGCGGGTGCATCTGACGAGGTCCAGCAGACCCTCTCCCCAACGCTCTCAAGCAGCCCCAAACACACGCAACCACAAACAACAACGCCCCCCCCCCAAACCAAAAAACAAAAAACCCAGAGATCCTCAAGTGCCCCTACAAGAGCAAGCCCGAGGAGAACAAGGAGAAGGAGCACCTCCACTACGGCAACACGGTGGACGCCTGGGCGGTGGGGGTGATGACCTTCGAGCTGCTCACCGGCTGCCCCCCTTTTTACGACCAGAGCCGCGCCAACACGGAGGCCCGCATCAAGGCGGGGCTGCCAAACTTCCCCTCTACCCTCAGCGAGGGGGCGCGCAGCTTCATCTGCGACGGTGGGGGGGAGGGGCGAGGGGGTGTGCACGCGCCGCTGATCGCTGCCCCAGGTTGACCGCATGCTTTGATCTGCAGCGTGATCGAGTCACAATATGCGTGTTTGCCTGCCAGCCGGCGGCGCACGCAGCGAGTGCCGCTCTTCAGACCAGGCATGCCCCCCTTACAAGCCCGCAACCCTCTCCCTACCTTCATTCCGCTCCTTCCCCAAAAAACCCAACAGCCCTGTGCGTGGACCCCGCGCGCCGCCCCAGCACGCTCGACATGCTGCACCACCCCTGGATCGAAATGCTGCGCGCGCGCCGCTCCATGCGCATACTGGCGGGCAGCCCGCTCGCCGCCGCCGCCGACGCGGCCGTGGAGGGCGCCGACGCGGCCGCCGCCGCAGCCGCCGCCGCCGCCGCCGCGGCGCCCGGCGGCGCGCAGCTGCCGGGGTCGCTGCAGCACGTGCGGCAGATGGTGGGGGACGGCGCCCTGCACTCGGCGGCGAGCTCCCCCTGCCTCGGCTCGCAGGCGGCGCTGCTGCAGCACATCGGCGGCGCGGGCGCGGCCGCGGGCGCGGCGGGGAAGCTGCCGCCCCTGTCCAGGCTGGCGCCCTCGCCAATGGAGGTGTGAGCCGGGCGGGGCGCCGGACCCGGCCCGCCGCGTCAAGCGGGTGCAAGATCCGTCCGCCTCTGGGAGAGGGGGCGCCGCGAGCGACGCGGCGCCGCGGCCGGGCGACGTCGAGGCGCGGCTGCGGCAGCTGATGAGGATGATTGAGCAGCCGCCTGCCCCGTCCGGCGGCGCTCGCCGGGGGCCCTGCCTCGCAAAATGTACAGTACAACCAACAGCCCGGTCCCTGATCCGCCGCCGTGTATCCTCATTTTTCTTTCCCCCTTTTGTGCCGCCACGCGTGCGGTTTCATTGGGTCGCGCGGGGTGGCTGCCGAGTGCGGTGGGAAGCTGCTAGCGCTGCTGCCACAGCACCACGATTCATGTGCAAGGCAAGATTGAAATCGATTGGGGACCGGCGGCCGCCGCCCAACCAAATAAAGCCTGGTTCCACTGTACAAAGCCCCTGTTCATAAGCTATTCAGTACCCACTTTATCTAATTCAACAATATGAAACGACCCTGGAAAGAGGACAGCCGACACCTTCCTGAACGATACGAATGCGCACACGTGCCCAGCCCCTCTCCCGGCCAATAAAAACGAAAGGCTTGTTGACAAAGGTTCCGGCTAAAAACCGTTGTAAGTTGACATCAGGTGCTCAACAGTGGGCTTCCGGAGGGTCATGCTGGCCACTGGAACATCGTGCGTTGACCGCCGAGACACGGCGGCAACCACACGAAACCTCCACGCAAACCAAGCCTGGCTACTTCGCAATCACAATCTGATTGTTTGATGCTTAATTGGTGACTAATTTAGGATTTGTTTTCGCGGTTGCTAAACCCTGTTGTGTTATATTATTGCAATGTGTGCCTTTGATGAGCACTCTAAGCGCGCTAGTGGTGTAGGGGTATCATATCAATTTCCCATGTTGATGACCCGGGTTCGAGTCCCGGCTAGCGCAATTTCTGCCATTGCATTTTTTCCTCCCAAGACTCACCCAAGATCGTCCCTCTGCACCCCCCGAGCCTCTTGTTCTTTGCGCTTGTGGCCAGCTGTGTTTACACGGCAATGCAAGGAGGGCAGGGCATGCACGCGCGCGCGCGCGGTGTCAACGCCTCGGGCCGAGGCGCGGCGGCGTCCGGGAGCGCGAGCGGGAGCGGGAGCGGGACCTGCGATTCGAGTTGGCAACAGGGGCATGGCGTGCGCTGTGAACAGCGCTATCAGACGCGTGCGCGCGCAGCCGCCACAACACCGCGAGCCAAGAAACGGCCGCTGCTCTGCAAGCAAGTAAGCCCCCGCCCCCAGCACAGCCGCCCCGCGCACCAGCGTTGCGGCGAGGGCGAGCGCCGCACGTGGGTGCTGCGCGCCATCTGCTCGCGCGCGGCCTTGTCTTTTTCCGCCTGCGCAGGGGAGGGCAGGGAGGGCGGCCGGGCGGGCGGGGCGCCGCAGGGACGGCAGGCCGCAGCCGGGGGCGGCGTCAGCGGCTGCGGGGGAGGGGGGGGCAGCGCGCGGCACGCAGGGCTGCGGGGGCCGCGTCGTGTTTTGCCCCCAGCCCTTCGGCGGCTGTGGCCCCTTTGAACGGGCCCCCATCGTGCCAGCCCCGTGGCAGGTGCTGAAGAGCGTAGCACCCCCTGCATGCCACAGACACAGGTGCCACCTAAACCGCACAGTCTAGCCAGCCCCTCCCCAGTCGGCGCCCAAGCCCGCCCGAGCCCGGTGCCAAACCCCTCCTGCCCCCGCCGCGTGGGGCGCCTCTTTCCCTCGCGCGCCCCCGCCGCCGGCGCCGCCCGCCGCGCCCCCGGCGCGCGGCCCTCCCACCGCACCCCGGCCCGGCACCGACCTGCAGCTTCTTCTGCGCGGCGGCCAGGGAGTCGCGCTGGAAGGCCTTGTTGATCTGGGCGGCCATTATGCGCTTCAGCCGCTCCTGGGGCGTCTCCTTGGCGGGCGCCGCGGCCGCGGCGGCGGCGGCGGCGGCGGCGGCAGCAGGCTGCTCGGGCAGGGCGCGCGGGGGGGGGGAGAGGGGTGGGCGTGGGGGGTTCGGGCTGGGGCGTTTGTGGCCATCTGCACCCAGAGGTTGTTCAAGTGACTGGAAATGGGAACGGGGGGGAAAGGAACTGGGCAAGGGGCAGGTCGGAAGCTCCAGTCCAGGCGCCTCGAGCCCAGCAAGCCTCACCTTGGCTGCCGGCGTCGACTTGGCCGCCGCGCCCCCCGCGCCGCCGCCGCCGCTGCCGCCGCCGCTCGAGCGCCGGTCGCGGTCGCGGCCGCGGCTGCTGCTGCGCCGCCGGCGGTCGCGGTCGCGGTCGCGGTCGCGGTCCCGGCCGCGGCTGCGGCTGCGGCTGCGGCTGCTGCGCCCCCGCCGCCCCCTGCTGCGGCTCCTGCTCCTGCTGCGCGAGTGCCGCCGGCGCCCCCTGCTCCTGCTTCTGCTTCTGCTGCGGCTGCGGCTGCGCCCCCACTCGGCGCTGCGGCTGCGGCTGCGGCTGCGCGCCGCCGCGCGCGCCGCGCGGCGGCGCTCCCAGTCCCGCCGCCGCGCCTCCTCTGGCCTGCGGTCGGTTTTGGCGGGGGCGGGGGGCCGCTGAGACAAACCGCCGCGCCGCGCCCGCGGGCTCGCCTCCCCCGCCGGGCTCATCTCTGCCCCTCTACAACAGCAGCCGTCCAGCTCGCCCCCGACGGCGGCGGCCCCGCAGCCCGGCACTCCCCCCCAGCACCCCCCCCCCCAGCCCGCACCCCCACCTGACACCGTGGATCTGCAGCGCCCCCGGCGCCACCGCGCGGATGCCGCCGAGCATCGCGGGGTCGGGCGCGTCGGGGAGGGCCTCGACGATGGCGCCGGGCCCCGCGGCGCCGCCGGCACCGGGCCCGCGGGGCGCGCCGGACGCGGGGGGCGCGGTGGCAAACACGGTGATGAACTCGGCGCCGGGCCTTTTTGTTAATTGTTTGTTTGATTGTTTGTTTGTTTGGGTTTGGGGGGAGGTTGGGGGCTTGTTGAGGGGTGTTTGGGGCTTGGGAGAGGGCTGCGGGCAGGCAGCGTGTCATGCGACACGCGCGCAGCCGGCCTCCAGCACCGCAGCACGAGGCATCGGCCGGCGGACCGCGCGGCCGCGCTGCGGCCGGTCGAAAACCAACGGCAGCGCCCCCCCCTCAAAAAGCAAAAATGCACCTCCGAGGCGAGCGCGAGCGCGAGCGGGAGCGCGACCGGGAGCGGCCCCTGCGGCAGGGGAAAGAGGGTCGGGGGGCCGATCAGCGCCGCGCGCGCGGAGGCGTGCTCCAAGGCAGGCATGCTCGAAGGCGGCTGCGGCGCGGCCAAGCGGGGCAAGCAGCTGCTCAGCGGTCGGTCGCCCGGCCCCCATCCCACCTCTGCCAGGGGTCGTAGCTGGGGCTGTTGCGGCGGCCGTACGGGGCGGGGAACCTGGCGGCAAGGCGGCGGCGGCGGCGGTGGGGGGGGGGGGGACAGCGCTCCTCAGTTCAGAACTGCAGACATGCCGAGGCCGCGGCGAGCAGGCGTGGGCTCGGATCGGCGGCCCTGAAAGCACGCAGCCGCCATCGCCGGCGCCGCGCGGCTCACGCCAATCAACACCATATAGCCAAGCCAAACACACCCCTCCGGCGCAGCCGCGCCGCCGCCCCAAGCCCCCGCGCCGCCGCGGGGCGCACCTGTCCGGGGACGCCGCCCGCCGCGCCGCCGCGCGCCGCGACTCGGCCGGGTCGACCCAGGGGTTTAGCAACGCCCGGCCCCCCAGGGGGTCCGGCTTGACCGCCTCCCGGCGCAGCCCGGTCGAGGGGTCCAGCCCCTGCCCGGCCATGCGCTTGGCGCGGGCGCGCGCTTTTTTGCGGCTGATGGCGCGCCTGCGGGGCGGGGGGAGGGGGCGGCGGCGGTGAGTGCCCGCAGTCGGCCAGCGGGCGGGGCTGGGAACGCGCCAGGGCAGAGGCGGCCCAAACGCGCGCTGCAAGAGGCCGGTGCCGAAACGCCTAAGGCGCGCGCGCCTGCAGGCGCGGCGGCGCGGCGCAAACAACCTGTCCGCCACCCCACCTCGACCGCGGCCGCATGCGCGCCTCGTCGTCCCCCTCCTTCTCCAGCGTCCGGTGCAGGCGGTACGAAAAATCCGCCAGGCCGTACCGCTCGGCGATGTCGTCCACCCGGTCGTCTTCCGCCTCGGCCGCCGCCTCGGCCTCGTCCTCGGGGCCGCCGCCGCCGCCGTCGCCGTCGTCGTCGCTGTCGTCGCTGTCGCTGTCGTCGCTGTCGCTCTCCGCGCCGGCGCCGGCGCCGCCGCCGGCCCCGCCGTAAGAGAACCCCACCGCACCGTACTGCCCCGTGCCCGCCGGCGCCGCCGACGGCCCCGCGGCGCCGCCGCCGCCGCCGCCGCCGCCCCCGCCGGGCTGGCGCACGTTGAAGACCACTTGCTCCACCGCGTGCAGCGCTGACTGGAGGTGCGCGCGGCGGGAAATGTGCTCGTCCTTCGCCGCGCGGATGCCCTCGCGGTCGGGCAGGCCGCGGGCGGCGTGGCGGATGGCGTCGCGGAAGGCCTCAAAGGCGAGGGCCTGGGGGGTTTGTTTTGCGCGGGGGGTGGGGTTGGGGGAGGGCGGTTGCGAGGGCCTGGGGCGCGCGAGGGTTGCGCGGGGGTGGGGGAGGGCGCACTGGCCCTTCCGTTCGCGGCCGCGCGCGGCCGCGCAAGCGTGGTTCAATAAAACCGCCCGAGCGGGCCGCCCAGCCGGCGCGCCCGCAGGCTTTGCGGCGCGGGGGCCCCACCTCCTCCAGCCGCTCCTCCTGGTGCGTCCGCTCCCGCCGCGCCTTGGACCCGGGGGGCGGCTCCCTGTAAAAGTCCAGCAGCGCGCGCCCGTCGAAGCGGTCGATCAGGTTGTCCTGCGCGGGGCGTGGTTTTGTTTGGCTTGCCGCTTTAATTTCAGCCGCGCAACAGCCCGACGGGGCCGCCCGTCGAGTGAAGGGGTTGGGGCTGGAGTGACCTGGGCGTCCGAGGCGACGCAGGGGCCGTTGTGGCATGTGCACCCAAGCCCGCGCCACCGTGGCAGCCGCGCGCCACCGTGGCAGCCGCGCGCCAGCGTTTGCCGCCAACCCGAGGGAGCCAGCGCCCTCAGCCCCGCGACACACCTGCGCGCCGTTCCATGGGATGAGCCCGTCCCCCCTCTCCAGCGCCGCGTGCTGCTCGATGCTGCGGTGCAGCTTGCAGGAGCGCCCGTCCACAACCAGCAGCTGGGTGGGGTCCTCGATCTGCGCGGGAGGGTTTGGATGGGGGGGGGGTGCGGTCGGGGGGCGCAGGGGAGCGGCGCGCCGCAAGCGTGCGTGCGTCCGCACCTAGCGTGCAGCGGGCTGCCGCGCATGCGGCATGCAGCCGCGACGCCGGCTGCTTTGACACGCACGGGCCCATGCGGACCGTGCACCGCATGCAACCGCATGCGACCGGGTCGCAACGCGCCATGCATGGGCCGCATGGCGCGCGGCGCGGGGGAAAAAGCGCGCTCACCACGCCGGCCTCCGCCTTGGCCTCCAGCCGCTTGTCCCTGCGCTTGGCGCCCTCCTCCTGCATCGCCTTGAGCTTCTTGGTGTGGGCGCGGGCCTCATGGTAGTAACTCATGGCCGCCGCCGGCGAGGGCCGGGGGCCCTAGGCTTTGGCGGGGGGGGGCCGGATGCGGCGCGCCGCGCGCAGCGTGCGGCCTTGCGCGCGCCGCAGACGCGGCTGCCGCTGCCGCGCGGGGCCCGCGCAGCGCCGGGCGCGGCCCAGCCGAGCGCTCCGCTAGCACGAGCGCGTCTGGGGCCGCGCTGGGGCTCGCGTTTCGTGGTGGGCCGCGGCCACCCTCAGCGGCCTGATCTGAAGCGGCTGCCGTAGTCGATTTGTGAGGAAGCAACGCGAAAAGGGACGCGAACCCATCGGCTGAAATTTGAGCCGGGAGGTGCGCGTTAGGAAGCAGCACAGCAGCTTGCACCTGCCCGACTTGGCCTGCCGCCTGAGCAGCCGGCGAACCCTCGCGCCGCGCCTGCAGCGCACGCAGCCCTGCGCCCCCGCCGGCGCGCAATGGGGGCATGCCATTGGCGTCGCCCGTAGATCCCTGGAGCCCGCCGCGCCAGGACTGGGCAAAAGTTGCGGCGTTGACTTTGGCCGGTGCGTTGGCGTCTCGGCGATTGGCGTGCGACGGCTGTGCAAGCCGCGGCCAAGTTGGCCGCAGGCTTCCCAACCCCGCCACCGATCGCTGAAGCAGGTCGCAAGGGAGTCTAGCTGCGCCCCTACCCGACCGCAGCGGCGCTTCAAGTCTTCAGCGGCGCGCGCGCTCGGCGCGGGGTCCGGCACCGCCGTCACCCCTCGAGCGCGCAGCTTCCGCAGGGCCCCGCCGCGGCGCAGGGTACTTGGATCGTTCAAGCGCCTGACTTTGCGCCCAGTGCGCTCCCGATCGGCTCCAGGATCAGGCCGCCACGCCCCACTCGCCCGCCAACCCCCTCGCCCTGCCGCGATCAGGGGCCCCCGCCTGCCCAGCGACCTCGCACCGCAGCCTCGAAACCGGTCCAAGACCGCAGCTACCCGCCATGGCGACGGAGGTGGTCGCAAAGGTGCGATCCGGACTCCCGGGGGGTGTCGCGCGGCTGGGGAGAGACGCGTTTGAGGGGCGTGGGCGTTGGATCGCCAATGCACGCCTCCCAGCGCGCGCTGGGGGGCGAGGCTGCCCCGCGGGCCGGCCCGGCCGGGCGCGGGGGCGCGGAGTACGCGAGCCGGCCTCCGCGCCCGCGGCTGACGCTCGCCCCGCGCGCCACCCCGCCGTCCCCCGCAGCGCAAGGCGCAGCTCCCCGAGCCGCTGCTGGACGAGAACCCCGACCGCTTCTGCATGTTCCCCATCAAGTGAGCCGCGGGGGCGGCGATCCGCGCGCGCATGCGCGCCCGGCCTGCCGCCGCGGCGGCGCGATCGCAGCCAATCGCTCGCTGCGCGCGGGCGCTGCTCGCAGTCCGGCCCTGCGCCGCGCGCATGCTTTGCAGGCGCCGCCCGCCGCCGGCGCATGCCTCCTTCTGTCGCATGCCTCCTCCTCTGCATGCTTCCCCGCAGAAGCGCTGCGGCCTGGGCAAGCAGGGCCGCCGCAGAGGCCGGCCCCTGCTTGCGCACCCGCAGCCGCCGGCAAACTGAAGCCGCGCCGGCCACACAAATAAAGGGCCCCGCGCGCCCAACTTTCCGCCTAGAGCCGCTGCTGGCAGTCCTTCCCTGCCCCACCCATCCCAAAACAAACCTAGGTACCAGAACATTTGGGAGTTCTACAAAAAGGCCGAGGCCTCCTTCTGGACGGGTGAGGGGCCGGGGGTGTTGTTGTCGGGCCGGACTTGCAGAGGTTGGTGCGCTGCAAACCCCGGGAAAAGCGCAGGCAGCAGAACAGCAGAGGGCAGGGCGTTTGAGCGGCGGGCTGCGCCACCAAACCCGCCTCAAACCCAGAAACCGCCGAAACCGCCCCCAAAACCCCCAACCTCCCCCGAAAACCAGCCGAGGAGGTGGATCTTAGTGACGACCTCCGCCACTGGGAGACGCTCAACGAGGGCGAGCGCCACTTCATCCTGCACGTGCTGGCCTTCTTCGCCGCCAGCGACGGCATCGTGCTGGAGAACCTGGGGGCGCGCTTCCTGAAGGAGATCCAGGCGCCCGAGGTGGGGTTTAGGGGGGTGGTTTCGTGGCCTTGGGGGCTTGCTGCGCGCGGCTTGCTTTGGGTTAGGGCGGCATCGTGCTGGAGAACCTGGGGGCGCGCTTCCTCAAGGAGATCCAGGCGCCCGAGGTGGGGTTTGGGGGGGTGGTTTTGTGGCCTTGGGGGCTTGCTGCTTGGGGCGGCATCGTGGTTGGGGCGGCATCGTGCTGGAGAACCTGGGGGCGCGCTTCCTCAAGGAGATCCAGGCGCCCGAGGTTTAGGGGGGATTCATGCAATGCGGGCGGGCCACGCTTTCAAAGCGTGCAGGCGCGCACAACCCCCGCCACCACCACCCCCCCACCCCCATCCCCCCATCCCCCCATCCCCCCCCCCAGGCGCGCGCCTTTTACGGGTTCCAGATTGCGATCGAGAACATCCACAGCGGTGGGCGGCCCGGCCTGGGGGTTTGGGGGTGGGGGTGGGGGGTGCGGGGGCGCTTCTGAGGGGCCGGCTTTTCTGGGGGGGGGCGCTTTGCGAAAGTTTAGTGGGGCGCGCGGCGAGTTGGGCGTGTCAATCCAGTCTGGGGCACGCCCCCTCGCCGCGCCCCCCTTGCGCGGCCCGCCACCATTGGCGCGGCGCGCGGCAAACCGCCCCCCCCCAAAAACAAACCTGATCCCCAGCCCTAAACTGTAAAGCCCAACCCCCAAAACCCGAGGAACCCCAAAACCCAACATTGGTGCCAAACAAAAAAAGCACAACAAGAGTAAAAAAACATCCTCAAAAGCATGACATAAACCCCCACCCCCCCCCAGAGATGTACTCCCTGCTGCTGGAGACCTACATCAAGGACCCAGTGGGTGAGGGGGGCAGTTACGGGCGGTTTTATTTGTGGGTTGTGGGGCCGCTTTGGGGGGTTTGGCGATTGAAGAGTGAGACAGCAAGTGGGCGAGGGTGGGCGTGTTTGTTTTTGCGTGATCGATGACACTTAATGAAGGAGGGAGGTTTTACAGGTTCTCTGTCCGGCACGCGAGTGGCACCTGAACACTCCCCTCCTTCTATCAAACCCGCTATGAAACAGCCCCCAAAAACAACGTGCAGCAAAGCACCGCCTGCTCCACACCATCAGCCCAGACGCCCCCTGGACCCCCCCTTCCCAAGCCCCCCCCTTGCGTGCCACAAACAACATCGAAAAGCTTGCCAATTGAACCTCCCTCCACCCAAAAAACCCAAACAGAGAAGGACCGCCTGTTCCACGCCATCAGCACCGTCCCCGCGGTGAAGAAAAAGGCGGACTGGGCGATCAAGTGGATCGTCAGGTGGGGTTTGGGGGGGTTCTTTTTGGGGTGGGGTCTTTTGGGGGGGGAGGGGGTTGTCTTGGGGATCGGGTCTCTCTTAAAAGTACTGGGCAAAAAGTGGTTCGTCAGGTCTGGGGGAGGGCAGCCAGGGTTTAGGGTACGAGAAAAGGTGACTGGGATCCTACCCAAAACCCGCCTCACCCCCCACCCCCACCCCTCCGCACACCCACCCCGACCCCACCCCTCCGCACACACCCCAAACCGCCATTGAAGCCGGCCCCTAGATCCCTGCCCTTGAAACCCCCACCCCACCCCCCTCCCAAACCCACCCCCTAAAACGCGCCCCCTACCCCCCCCAGAAAATCACCAACCCCCCTTAAACCGCCCCGAACCCCCCCAAAAAAACACAACCCCCAGCTCTGAGGATTTTTCCGAGCGCCTGGTCGCGTACGCGGCCGTTGAGGGCATCTTCTTCAGCGGCAGCTTCTGCGCCATCTTCTGGCTCAAGAAGCGGGGGTGGGCTGGGTTTTGGTTGCTGGGGGGTTCGGGGGGGGGGCCTGAGCACCCCCCCCAAAGCAAAACCGCCCTTCCCCCTTCTAACACCCTCCCCCAGCCTGCTGCCCGGTCTGACTCCCCCCCCAAAAAAAAACCCACCCCCCAAAAACAAAACCCTCCCCCAGCCTGATGCCCGGCCTGACTTTCTCCAACGAGCTGATTTCTCGCGACGAGGGGCTGCACACCGACTTTAGCTGCCTCATCTACAGGTGGGGGTTGTTTAGGGGAGTTTGTTTAGTCAAGCTTGAGTTTCAAAAACAGCTGCTTGACTCGAGGGAGGGGCACACCGACTTTAGCTGCCTCATCTACAGGTGGGGGTTATTGAGGAAAACTTGGGCGCATAAGTTGATTGCTGACAGCAATTCAGGAACCAATGAAGTCTGGGATTGGCTTTGGCCCAGCGTTGTGCGGCGTTTGGCGCCGGTGCGGTTGCTTTTCGCGGGATGGGTGCCCACCGCACCACTGGCTGGGAGAGACTTTTGAGTTGACTGTGCAGTCATTGATCAGCAACTCGAAAGAACCCCCGGCAAGCTGAACCAGGGCAAATTCAACACTGACACAAACCCATTCCTAGATACCCAATTCAACCCAAATCAACCCAAACCAACCCAAACCAAACCAAACCAAACCAAACCAAACCAAACCAAACCAAACCAAACCAAACCAAACCAAACCAAACCAAACCAAACCAAACCGAAACCGAAACCGAATTCAAACAACACCCCCCCAGCATGCTGAACAACAAGATCCCCAAGGAGCGCGTGGTGGAGATCATCACAGAGGCGGTGGCCATTGAAAAGGAGTTCATATGCGAGGTGGGGGAGGCGGGCCCCAATCAAAACTGGTTTTGCTGGGGATTATGTGGGGGCTTGTTGGGGCGCTTTGGTGGGACGTGTTTGGGCTCCATGCAACCGGGTGCTGCTGGGCGGGTTGCGGGCGCCATCCATGGGCTTTGAGTTGCCCGAGATGCCCCCCAACCCGCGCAACCCCAACCTTCGCACCAGGCCCCAGCCCGCGCGCCAGCCCTCCACACCCACGCCACACCGAATGAAGCGCGCGCGTCTCGGCCCCCTGACTAAACCCCCAGCCAAACTGCCATTCGCGTTCCACACACCCCAGGCCCTCCCCCAAGCCCCCACTTCCCCCCAAACCCCAACACCCCTACTCCCCCCCCCAACCCCAACCACAGGCCCTCCCCCCAACACCAACTCCCCCCAAACCCCCCCTCAAACCGCCCCCAAACCGCCCCCCAGGCCCTCCCCGTGGACCTGATCGGGATGAACTCAAAGCTCATGGGGCAGTACATCGAGTTCGTGGCGGGTGCGCAGGGGGTGCTTTGTCATCCCTCAAGCTTTGCTTTGCTGTGCTGGGGCGGGGCAATCTGACTGTGCTGGGTGCTGGGCGTGTGTGGAGCGCGGCCTCAACCCTCCTCCCACAAACAGAAAACACCCCCCCCCCACCCCCAAATTAAACAACCCCCCAGACCGGCTGCTCATCGTGCTGGGCGCGCGTGCCACGTACACACACACCAAAACAAACACCCCGCACCAAAAAACACCCTGCATCAAAACGCACCCAAACATGAAACAGACCGGCTGCTCATCGTGCTGGGTGCGGGGCGCGCGTACGACGCGGCCTCAACCCTCCTCCCACAAACACCCCCCCCCCCACCCCAAACAAAACAACCCCCAGACCGGCTGCTCATCGTGCTGGGTGCGGGGCGCGCGTACGACGCGGCCAACCCCTTTGACTTTATGGAGCTCATCAGCCTGCCGGGGAAGACAAACTTCTTCGAGAAGCGGTGGGCATGTTTGCGTGTGGGGGGTTGTTGCTGTTTTGCGTGCTTTCAGGGTGTTTGTCTCGGGTAGGGGGCTGCTTTGGGTTGTCAAGAAGATGGTGGGGGGTGGGCCGAGACCACATTCAAACCACCCTGCGTTCCAATTTCCCAAACTCACCAACAACAAAACCCCTCGCGCCACAAAACCCCCGCACCCCCCCCCCCCAGCGTGGGCGAGTACCAGAAGACCGGCCCCATGGCCGGGCTGGAGGGCAAGCTGCACACCTTCAAGCTGGACGCAGACTTCTGAAGATCCCGCAGATCCTCCCGAGATCCTCTGGATCTGAAGATCCCGGCGGCCTGGCTCCAGATCTGCTGCCGGCCCCGGAGCAGCTTGAGGGCAGAGATAGAGCTTGCGGCGCAAGCAAAACCTGGGCAAGGAAGAGAAAGAAACAGCGCAGCCGCTGCGAGGGCGCGCGCGATAGCCGGTTTAGGGAGAGTGTTTTGGGCCGCCGGGGGCGCGGCCCCCGCCGTGCCGGGGCCGAGGCGCGCAACGCCCGGCTGCGCGGCGCAGCCGCTTCGCCGGCGGGGAGAGGCCCCAACCGCAGGGATCCGTTAGTCAGTTGTCTAAAGGCGTGCTGCACCCCGCAGCCGCCCCACTATTTGGAAACGCCAAACGGCAAGCTTTGTTAGTTCCCATGCCTTGCGCAGGCGCACGCAGGCGCACCACCACCACCACCACCACCAGCCAACCTTTGGGCTGAGCCCGTCCGTCCGCCTTCCCTTTGCCCGTCCGTCAATCATTGCTTCGCTTCGCGCGCCCCGCCAGTGCGCGCCAGGTGCACTGCAGGTGCCCGCGCCAGCACGCCAGCACTCGGCGCCGACCAACCGCTTGCGCGCGCGAGCGGCCGTGCTCGCCGGCGGCCGCGCCTCAAAGCGTTGCCTTTGCGCGCACGCGCACCCCCCGCCCTGCATCCCATCGCCTTGCCGCCCGCGCGCGCCGCATAACCCCAGGTCTGCTTATTTGCATGGAAACCGCCAGGGCAGGGGCAGCTACAAACTCCCCTACTCTAGGCAAGCTTCTCACCCCCCTTTTTTCCGCAGTGCTTTTGAGGGTCTTGGGGCCGCCGGAGAGTTTAGTATTGCAGGGCGTGCGCGTTTGCTGCGCGGCGCCCAAACCGGTTGCCATCGCGCGGGTGGGAAAGGAAGGGAAGGGACTTTTAAGCAGGACCGTGTAAACTAAAGTCTTTTTGGCAGGCCGGTCGTTGGGGTCAGCTGGCAGTCGTCCCGACTGCGGAGACAGACTGCTGCTTGGGCGGCCCCCGGTGGCTGGTGGGGACGCAGCAACACAGCGACAAACACAGCAGCGGCCGCCTCCACCATTCGAGCTCAATCCCTCCAGAAAAGCCCGGCTTCGGACAGAAAGCGCCTTACAACGGTGCGCGCAGACAGTACAGAGACAGGCCTCCTCCAGCCTTTTCAAGTAATGGGATTCGATGACTCGGCCAGCCGAATTCGGTGCGACGGTTTTCGACAGTTCTCGAGAGTATAGGCATCCGGGAATAATGGCTGCGCCGACGACAATGCTGCCGCCGGCGCTCAGGGTTCGGAAGCCAAGGCCAACCGCCGGCGCGCCCCCCAATAGGGCGGCGCCCGGCGGGACCCCCCGCTCAAGTATCAGCCTCCCCCAAAACACCCGCGGAAATGATGGCCCCGCGCGCGCCGCCCCCCAATTCGAGCCGCGCCCGCCAGAGCACCTGCCTCCTTGGCGCCCAGATCGCGCCCAGATCATCACGCTCCAGATCATCACGCCGTCTCCACGTGCCACCTGTGCTCCTTCTTCAGCTTGGCGATGAGCGCGGGCGCGTCCACGCCGTGCTCCTGCGGTTGGGAGGTTTTTAGTCAGAGGGTGGCCTGGTCAAACCCCGGTCAAACCCGGAATCAAGCCTGACGCAGTCGGCGCTCCGCGCCGCTGCAGCAAGTGCAATGCACGGCTTTCCGCACAGCAGCAAGCCGCCGCATTGCCCCTGCCAAACCAGCGGCCAAAACCCCCGGTCAAACCCTGGTCAACCCCCCCACCTTTCCCATCCTCTCCAGCACCTCTGTCACGCTCGAGTACATGCGCTTCAGGCCACAAAAATAAAACTGCGTGGAGCCGTCACCCATCGCGGCCAGGAAGGCCTCCGCGTCCTCCTCGATCTTGTCCTGTGGGGGGGTTTCGGGGGTTTCGGGGGGTTTGGGGGGTTGGGGGCGGTTGGGGGGGTTGGGGTTTTGGAGGCTTGTACAAAAGGCCGGAGCTCGCGCAGCAGTCGGCCGTTCGGGCGCGCCTGCGCGCTGCTCCCAAGTCCCGACCCACCCGCTCGCCTCCCTTCCAACCCAACCGCACACCCCCACCCCAACCCCCCAAAAAACCAAGCTGCGCGCCTGCACGTACTCCTGGCCCCCTTTTTGGTTCCTGCGCTCAAGGCTCAGCGCCATGGCCAGCCGGAAGCTGCCCGGGTAGGCCGCCGCCATCTCCTCCAGCTCCTCGCCTTGGGTTTGGTTTGGGGTTTGTTTGGGGGGGAGGGGGTTTAAGACTGAATGCGGTTTGCTTGTTTCAGCTTTTTTAGGGGGGGAGGCGCGGAAACCTCCACGGCGCGCACCAACGGCTCCCCCCAACCCCGCGCGGCGCGAAACACCCCTCCCCTGTGCGGCGTGGGGTGCGCGCACCGGAACCGCCCCCCGCAGCCGCCTCCCCCCCCTTCCGCGGTGCGAAACACCCCCCCCCCCACCCGCGCACCGTAGAGCACGCTGTCTTGATTGGCGAACCCCGAGTACAGCCTGAACCGCCCCCCGTAGCCTTTGCCCCCGGGAACCCCATCGTAGAAGAGGCGGCGCCAGAAGGAGCGGAAGGGGGCGATGCCGGTGCCTGTGGAGACGCAGATTACGTCCCTTGCCATGTGGTCGTCTGGCAGCAGCATCGCGGTGCCCTGTTTGTTGTTGGGGGTTTAGGTGAGGGGTTGCAAAAAGGAAAAATCACGCTTCAAACCGGGAGCCAGCAAAACCAAACAAACTTGCAGCAACTCGACAACAATCCGGCGCAAAACCGAGGCTGAACGGCAGCTCAGTGGCAAGCGAGTCAAGTCGGTCAGCCCGAAATCAACTCAAAATGACTCAACCCACCGAGGGCCCCGTCATTGCCAGCTCGTCCCCCACCGCGCGGTCGCAAAGGTAGTTGGAGCACAGGCCACGCACCTGGGGGGGGGCATTGGGGCGGTTTTTAGGGGGGGGGGTAGGGGGTGTGGGGGGCGGTTCAGGGGCGGCTGTTTGGGCGAGCTTGGGGCGGTTTTGGGGGGTTTTGGGGGCGGTTTGGATGCGTTTTTGGGTGGTTTGAGGCGTTTTTTCCGACGCCATCGCAATCCTAAGCCGTTCTTTGCACCCACAAAGGCCAAATGCAACAAAAAGCGGCCGAGGGCGCACCTCGTTGCCGCTCGCGTCCTTGTATATCACGCGCACCACGCACAGCGTGCACCTGCGTCGGAATTTGGGGCGTCGCGGACGCGGCTCGGGCTTGCAGGCGAGCTTTGGGCGTTGAGAAGGCGGCGGCGTTTCAGAACGATCGAGACCGGGGCGGGACGTGGCACACTAACAAGGCCGCCGCGACCACACTTGCTTTTCGAGCGGTTTGCGACATTAGGCCAACAGCCGGCAGCCAACAGCCGGCAGCCGGCCCCGGGGCGCCCGAAAGACCTAAACCCTAAGCCCCCAAAGGCGCTGCTGACCGCCCCCCCCCCAAACAAAACCTAAAACGCCCCCCCCCCAAAAAAACAAAACCCAAAACGCCCCTCCCCCCCAAACAAAACCCAAAACGCCCCTCCCCCCCCAAAAAAAACCAAAACGCCCCCCCCCCCCAAAAAAAATCAAAACCCAAAACGCCCCCCCCACACGTTTTGCCGTCCCCGCCGTCCCCATAGCGCGATGAGGCAATGGAGTAGAGCCGCACGCCGTGGGCCACCTCCTTGCCCTTGCTGTTCAGCTGCGCGCGCGTTGGGGGGGCGAGGCGGTGGGGGGGTGGGGGTTTGGGCCGGGTGTGGGGGGAGAGGAGGCGGGGGAGTGTGTGGGGTGCGAGTGGGCGTGTGTTGAGGGGCTGGCCAATGCGGCTGCAAGCAGGGCGGAAGCTGCGCGCGTGGCGGCTGCCCACATGGCAGCTTCCCGCCTTTGCACCTTTGAGCCGGGGGGGATCACGCCGAACGCCTGGCCCTCGACAAAGGGCACGCCGCCGGTGTCGATGACGATGTGGGACACGTGGCGCTCCTGGTGTTGGTTTTTTGGGTGCGTTTTTTGGGGGCTGGGGGAGGGGCGGGCCGGTCGGCCGACGGCTTTTGAATACGCGGCGCGGCGCGGCGCGGCGCGGGCACGGCCCATCACGCTGCACGCGCCGCGGCGCGCTGCATTCCCTCCCTCCCCCCCCCCCCCCCCCCCCCCCCCCCCCCACCAAAAGAACCCTCCCCCACCCTGTCGCGGCCGCCCATGTCGCGGATGGCCACCACCCTCCCGACAAAGGGCTCCTTCTTGCCGCCGTAAAGGTTGAGGGGGACCTGATCGCCCCGCAGGTGCTCCTTTGGGGGTTTGTTTCGCGGCGGCGGCGGCGGGAGGATCGGGCGGGCGGGCGTGCTCGTTTGACCTGCAGGCGGCGCAGCGGCAGCTCGGCGGCGGCTTCATTGCGCATGCGGCGCGGCACGCGGCGCGGCCGCCGCCTCACCCAGTCGACAGAGACGGGCTGCCGCAGGTCGCTGGTTGCGGTCGCGGCCAGCGCGCGCGCGTGTCGCGGCGGGCGGGCGGTTGCCGCGCCGGCCGGCGCGGCGCGCAGCACGCGGCTTGCGAGGCCGCGGCCCACGCAGGGCATAGGGGGGTGGATCTGCATCCCTCCGGATCCGGTTTTCGCGCGCGGAGGGGCCGGTGTCGGGCTTTCGGATCCTGGGGAGCGCGCTCACTCGCAGCGCAGGCGCAACGGGCACTTGGCAGCCACAAAGGCGCGCGAAGCTCGCATATGCACGCCCCAGGAACGCCCCATTGGGCAGCTGCGCGCGCCGGCCGCGCCGGCGGTGATCCCCCGCTTACGACTCGCCGCTTACGACTCGCCGCCGGCGCCCCCCCCCCCCGGCAGGCGCGGCGCACAACCACGCGTCACAGGGGCGTCCTGTTGCGCGGTACTGCGGGCGCTGCGGCGCTGGGCGCAGCCAGTCCAAGCCGCCCGCCGGTCAAACCCTCCCGGCCTGCCTCTGCTCCCTGGCTCGATCCTAGCGGGCAATCTCGGCACGGGGTCGGCATTGCCTTATGGCACTGTGGCAAACGGCTTTTACAACAGTGCATGCGATAAGGGAAAGCCAACACAGCGCGCGCTGCTGTGCGCGCGGCTCAAGAGCAAGCGGGGTGGCCTGTGGGTGGCCGACGGTCCGGAGGGGTGACTGATGGCGGCCGCGCGCGGTGCCTCCAAGGCGCGCGCGCGCCGGCAGCGCCGCCTGCAGCGGCGCCGGCGCCGCGCCCAGCAGCTGGCGCGCCTTCGGAGCCCGTTGGCCCTGACAGCTGTAGGGGGTGACGGGCGCTGCGGGCGATGGGCGCCTGCCCCGCCCGCTGGCGGCGGGCGGGTCGGCTTTGGCGCGGGCGGCGGGTGGCAATGCGGTGACACGGCGAGCTGGTGGGGGCGAGTGGCGCGCGATGAGTGATCAATGGGTGCGATAGGAGGGTGTTAGTTGTTAGTTGGAGCGGGCATCGACAGAACTCGCCCTTGAGGGGGGCGAAGGCGGGGGGGGGGGGGACACGTCGACAAGCACCTAACCCCGGCGCAGCAGGCATCCTGGCCGGTGTTTGGCGCGTGGCGTGGCGTGGGCGGCCGCTCCGGCATGGAGCGCACGCGTTGGCCCCGGCTTGGGGGTGCGGAACGGGACCAATCAGCCACATGGGCACCGGGGCTGGGCGGCAAACGTCGCTGCCAGGGCATAACAGCCGGGGCCACGGCATAAAAGCACAGCGGCCAACAGTGCAGGGAAGGGTAAAAGCGCGTTGCCGTTTTCTTGTTGTGCTTTTCTGGGAAGCGCAAAACCGGGGGTGATGGTACACTCGGCGCCCAAACGCCGGGTCGGACTGAGGCGCTTCCTCTGCGCACGAGTGTGCTGCGCATCAACGGTGGCGGCGTGGTTTGCCTTGGCGTGTCAGCGGCGGGCGCCTTGCAATGCGGTCCAACGGCGCGCCCGGCCCAGCCCGCTTCACTCGGCGGGCCCCGGGCGCGCCTGCGCGCACAATACTCAGACATCAACCAATGCAACAGGCTCAAGCCACGGAAACCCCCTGCAAATTTGACGAATACCAGTTGCTCCGGCAGTGAACGCGCCGGGGTCTGTCTGGCAGGGCCCAAGCTGCCTGGGGCCACGTGCAGGGACGCGGCGCAAAACGGCGCAGGCGTCGTGCCAGGGGCGCACCCATTGTTGACCAGGCAGAACCAAACTCCAAACTTTCAAACCTCCAAGCTCCTCAAACCCAAAAGGTCGCCACGCCGGGCGTTTTGTTCCTTTGTGCCCCTCGGGGCTTCTGTGTGGCAATGCAAGCCAGACAGTGAACGCAACCACGCGCATGACTTGCGTCACACGCGCAGCCGCGTTCCTAAAGCTCTTGACACGACAACGCGCGCGACTTGCGTCGCACACGCAGCCGCGCCCCTAAACTGAGGCACCAGGCCCCACGCCCGGCGGCGCACGCGGGCCCTGGCCCCTCTCCTCATTGGTGGACCTGATCAGCTGCGTGAACTCGTCCACGCTGCCTTTGACCTTTTTCATGATGCTCTCCATCAGCTGCTGCTTGCCCCTGGCTATGCACGCGTTGCGCTGCTCCAGCGCCGCCCTCGCCTGCAGGCGCCAGGCGCGCTCCTCCGCGACGCTGAGCTGCGCGGCGGCCACCTCCTGCCGAAGCCAATGGATATGCTGCCGCGCCGCCGCGACCTCCTGCTGCAGCCACTGGATATGCTGCCGCGCCGCCGCGAGCTCTTGCTGCGCGTTGTGGAGCGCCAGCGCTGCCGGCTCTGGCAGCCCCGGCAGCGGCCCCGGCTGCGGCGCCTGGGGCCCCGGCTGCTGCGCCTGCAGCGGCGCCAGCTGCGCCTGCGGCCCCGGCTGCTGCGCCTGCGGCCCCGGCTGCTGCGCCTGCAGCGGCGCC
The DNA here is from genome assembly GCA_003203535.1 of Raphidocelis subcapitata. Taxonomy (NCBI): domain Eukaryota; kingdom Viridiplantae; phylum Chlorophyta; class Chlorophyceae; order Sphaeropleales; family Selenastraceae; genus Raphidocelis; species Raphidocelis subcapitata. The sequence continues at coordinate 715,532 of BDRX01000002.1, forward strand.
AGCTGCGCCTGCGGCCCCGGCTGCGGCGCCTGCAGCGGCGCCAGCTGCGCCTGCGGCCCCGGCTGCTGCGCCTGCAGCGGCGCCAGCTGCGCCTGCGGCCCCGGCTGCGGCGCCCGCAGCGGCGCCAGCTGCGCCTCGGTCCTGACAGCTGGCTCGGCCGGCGGCGCCTGCTCAGCTGCTGCCTCCTCCGTTTGGGGCAGCGGGGCGCCCGCTGGGGCTGGCACCAGGCTCGGCGGGTGCTCTGGGGACACGTCCTACCTCGCTCGCTTGGCGGCCGGCTCGGTCTGCTGCTGGAGGGGCTCAGCCATTGCCTGAGCTGCGGTGCCCACCGCTGCGGTCGCGGCTCGCGCGTTGCCGTCGGCCGGCGTGGGCGGGCGGTCCGCGGACGGTTCTCGGTGGTGACTCCTGTGTGGCCCGGCCTCAGCCGCTGCCTCTCTCACACGCGCCCCCTGCCGAACTTAAAAAATACGCACTCCCACCTTTAGCGCCCGGCCCTTTGGCCCGCCCGCTCGCGGGGCTGGCGCGAATCACCCCGCTGTGCACAGGGTCTTGGCTTATCACGGGTCGCCGGCAACTGAGCGCTGAAACGCGCCGATTGGCGCTCAATGAGCGCAGCTGGGGGGGCTTCGCGCCCTCCCTGGCTCGATCCTTGCTTGCTTGCTTGCGGGCAATCTCGGCACGGGGTCACCCAATCGCACTGTGGCAAACAAACGGCTTTGAAAACAGTGCATGCGATTGAGGGAAAGCGAATACAGCGTGCGCTGCCGCGCGCTCGGCTCAAGAGCAAGCGGGGTGGCCTGTGGGTGGCCGACTGTCCGGACGGGTGACTGATGGGCGGCCGCGGTGCCTCCAAGGCGCGCGTGCGGCGGTGGGGAGCCGGCGCCGGCGCCGCGCCCAGCAGCTGGCGCGCGTCTGAGCTGCTGGGCCGTCGGAGCCCGTCGCCCCTGACGAGGTGGGGACGGAGCCCATGCCTGGCTTCCGGCTCCACGCGTGTCAATGTGCATCAGAGAGGCGCGCCGAGCCTTCGAGGGCGCTGCGCCTGATCGCGCCGTCCCCCTGCCACCCCACGTCTAGTCCTCGCTCCGGGTTGCCGCGCCCCTCAGATGGACGCGCGCGCGACCTCGTCCGAGGCAGGGTCCCGCCTCTGGCCCGGCCCTCCCGCCCGGCCCTCCTATCCGGCCGCGGAACGTGCGGCCAAGCGAAAAAACCAGGGGTTTTTATCGCTGGCTGTCTGGGCGCACGCGCTGCTGCAGGGCGCTCGAGCGGCCGCCGCCTCGGGCGGCCGCGGCGCCGGGCCGCCGGCCCCACCGCGCCCCCCGGCGACAATCGCCCTCTCCCCCAGCCACACCCTTTCCGATCGCCTTAAAACCCGCCCTGGACCTGGATTCTGGGAGTGACGCGCTCCAGGACGCCTGCTGCCCCCGGCCCGCCCGCGGCCCCCAACATTTTGAGTTTTCACAAAAGCCGCCGAGCAGCCCGTCCCAATCCACAAGGATCCAGGCGCCATTGCATTGGCAGGTGCAAGCAGTCCCGAGCCAAAAAAACCCCGCCCGCCAGGCGCAGCAGACTGGCCCGACGCCCGCCAGGCGCAGACTGACCGAGCCCCCGCGCGCCGGGAGGCCCCGGCCAAGCCGGTATCACGGCCCCTGGGACGTTAACTGGATTGGATTGACCGCGGAGGCGCCGGAGGCCGCCCCAACCTCCGAGCAGCGCGCTCGAGCGGACACAGCAGCAGCCGTGCCCCCCTGCATGCGCATGGCAGGCGGCGTGAGGCGTTAGGCCTGCCAAAAGGCGAGCCTAACAAGGAGGACCCGTCCGGGAGGGCGCGGAGGGCGGTCGCGGGTGGGTTGCTGCTGCCCCCCGTGCAGCAGCAATGCAGGCCCCCGCGGGCGACGCGGCCAACGGGCCGGCAGAGGTGGACGAGGAGGTCAATGACGGGCCCCAAGCCGTGGAGACGGACCCCAGCAAGCGCTACATACGGGTGCGCCGCGCGCCCGACGCGCCGCGCCGCCGCGTCGGCGGGCCCAGCGGCGGCAGCGGCAGCGCCCTCGCCGGCGGCCCCGCACCCGCATTGCAGCGCGCCCGCGGTCCGCGCCGGCGCGGGGCATGCGGCGCATGCAGCGGCGCTCGACGTCGCCCCGCATGCGCAGCCCGCCGCCATGGCCTCTGGAAAAGACCGCGCCGCCGGCCCCTTCCCACCCCGCCCAACCCCTCCCCGCCCCGCGCGCTTGCCACGCCGCGCAGTACGACACCGTCCTCGGCCGCGGCGCGTTCAAGACGGTGTACAAGGCCTTTGACGAGGCCGAGGGCATCGAGGTGGCCTGGAACCAGGTCAAGGTCAACGACCTGGTCATGTCCGCCTCTGAGCGGGAGCGCCTGTTCGCGGAGATCCGCGTGCTGAAGCAGCTGAAGCACAAGAACATAATGAGCTTCTACGACAGCTGGCTGGACCAGAAGAACCTCACGGTCAACTTTATCACGGAGCTCTTCACGTCGGGCACGCTGCGGCAGTGAGCGGCCCTTTTGGGGGCGGGCTTGAGGGGCGGTTTGCATGCACCCCCGCATGCGGGGGCGGCGGGAGGAGGCGAACAGCCAGCAGGCCGCCGAGCGCGGGAGGCAGCGGCAGCGGCTGCCGCAAGCAGCTGCCACGAGCGGCTGCCGCGCGGGGCTTGCGAGGCACGGCGCCGCGCCGCAGGCTCACGCACCCACCCACCCACCCACCCACCCACCCACCCTCACCGCCCACCCACCCAACCCCCCACCCCCAAAGGTACCGCAAGAAGCACAAGAAGATCGACGAGCAGGTGCTCAAGCGCTGGGCGTGGCAGATCCTATCGACGAGCAGGTGCTCAAGCGCTGGGCGTGGCAGATCCTGCAGGGCCTGGTGTACCTCCACGCCCACGACCCCCCCATCATCCACCGGTGGGTCGGGGTTGGCTTTTGGGGGGGGGGTTGGGGGGGGGATGGGGGGGAGGCGCGCTGGGAGGGGGTGGAGCGTGGGGAGGGGGACAGGGCTTGGAGGGGGACGCAGCCGGGGCGGCGGCGAGTTGGCTGTGTGGGGGGTCGCGCGGCGGGCGGGCGCGGCGGTGGGGCAAAGGGCGGCTGTCGGGCGGGCCTTTGCGCAGGCGCGGCTGCAAAAAGCGCATCCCAGCAGCCGCACCTGTGCGCAAGCCCCGAGCTGCGGGGCCCTGCCGGCCGCCGCTCCGCGGCCGCCTGCCACCCACCCCGGCCTGTTCCGCCCTGACCCCCCTCGCCCCCCCGAAGCGGCCTCCATGCAGCCGGCGAAAGTCGCGAAGCCCCCCGCCGGCCGCGCCACCGAAACTCCACCCCCACCCCCACACACCACACACCCACACCCGCCAGCCTGCGCTCGGCTGCGGCACAGCTCTCTCCCCACCCCCCACACCCCACACACCCCACACCCACACCCCTCCACGGCCGCACCCCACCCCGCAGCGACCTGAAGTGCGACAACATATTCGTCAACGGCACCAGCGGCGTGGTCAAGATCGGCGACCTCGGCCTGGCCACGCTGTGGCGGGGGCTGACCACGCCGCAGAGCGTTCTGGGCACGCCCGAGTTCATGGCGCCGGAGCTATACGAGGAGAAGTACACCGAAAAGGTGGGGGGTTTGTGGCTGTCATTTGGGGGCACTTTGTGCGCATGCTTGTGTCTGCAACTCTGCACGTTGTGCGCACGCTGTGTTTGCGTGCGCCTGTTTGCGTGTGCATGGGGGAGGAAAGGGCATGGCGCTCCTCACCTCTGCCCTCCTCACGGCAAAGCCCCCCGGAGCCGCGGCTCACCCTCCAGGACCCCCATCCCAAAAAAAACCTCCCCAAACCCCCCGCCGCCGCAGGTGGACGTGTACAGCTTCGGCATGTGCATGCTGGAGCTGGCCACGATGGAGTACCCCTACGCAGAGTGCCGCAACGCGGCTCAGATCTACAAAAAGGTCACGCAGGTGTGTGGGGGGGGGGGCGCACTCGGTGCGGCGCGGATTGGCACTGGGGCTGCTGCTGCCGCAGGCGCCGGCGGCTCTTTGGGGTTGCGCCGGTTTTTGGTGGGGGGCCGCGCGCGCGGCGCGGCGCGGATTGCCGCTGCTGCGGGTGCTGCCGCTGCCGCTGGCGGCCTCTTGGTTGAGCCGCCACTGCCGCTGTTGCTTGCGCTGCTCTGCCGGTTGCGGGTCTGATTGACCAGCCGCGTTTTGAACGCCTGCCTTGCGCCCGCTGCCCCCGGCCACAACCCCACAACACCGCCTCAACAACCTACGCACCCCCCTCCCAAAAAACAACCAAAAACCGCCCAGGGCATCCACCCCGTGGGCCTGGACCGCGTGGCCCACCAGGAGCTCCAGGACTTCATCAAACTGTGCATCGGCCACGACAGCGACGCCCGCCCCGAGGCGCGGCAGCTGCTCAAGCACCCCTTCTTCGACAGCGTGCGGGCGGGCAAGACGCTTGAGCGGCCGAGCGCGATGATCGAGGCGGGGCGGCAGAGCGAGGAGCTCGCGCCGCCGGACCCTCGGTCGCGGTCGCCCAGCAGCAGCGGCACCGACGGCGGGCCCGGGTCGCCGTCGCCGAAGAGCCACGCGACGCAGCTGATCAATCTGAAGGAGATGGCGCGCCTCAGCGCCGCCGAGGCGGCGGCGGAGGAGGAGGCGGCGGCGGCGCGGCACGCGGCGGAGGTGGAGGCGCGGCTCTCGGCGGTCGCGGCGGCGCAGCAGGCGGCCGACGGCGGCGGCGGCGGCGCGGCGGCCGAGGGCGGCGACGCCGGCGACGCCGCCGCGGCGGCGGACGGCGCCGACGGCGCGTGGGCCGAGGTGCCGCGCGGCCGCTTCTCGCTCGGCGAGTGCGTCTGCGACGGCGCTGGCCACGGCGACAAGCCCTCCCCGCCTCCCGGCGCCGACGCCGGCTGGGTGCCCGGCGCGCCCGGCGGCGACGACGGGCCGTTTGCGGCGGTGGCCGCCGCGGGGGACGCCTACGCCCTCGACGACGCTGACGAGGACGACGACGCGTCGCGGGACCTGGCGGTTGCGTGCCAGCAGGCGGAGGAGAACAAGCTGAGCTTCCAGCTGCGCTTCACGGAGCCAGAGGGTGGGCGGGGGGCAGACGCTGAACGCTGGGGGGGGGGGGCTGCGGCCTGGGGGGCTTGCGGCGGGGGCCTGCAGTTGCGGCGAGTTAGGGCCAGCGAGGCCTGCCACGCTGCCCAATCGGCGCGCTTTGCGCTCGCACGCGGCCGCGGGCCCCTCCCCGTGTGCGTGCGCAGCAAGGCCCGCTTTCGGCCGGTCCGTCGCACCGCGCCGGCGGCTGGCCCGAGGCACGGCTCCCGCCCGCAAACGCGGCCGCAAATGCCCCCCCCCCCAAAACCGCCCAAACCCCCGAAGGCCACTGCAAGACCGTGGAGTTCACCTTTGACATGGGCCAGGACACCGCAGACTGCATCGCGCACGAAATGATGGAGGACCTGAGCCTCAGCGCGGAGGAGGCGACCCTAATCGCCGAAAAGATCCGCCACGAGGTGGGGAGGATCGCCGGGCGCTACGTGGAGGGGCTGTCGCTGTCGGCCGGCGACGGCGGGGGCGAGGCGGGGGAGGAGGCGGCGGGGGAGGACTCGCTGTCGCGGCTGGGCGCCGCGTCGCGCGAGGTGATCACGAGCGCCGCGGCGGCGGCGGTCGTCGCCGTTGCGAGCGCGGCGGCGGCGGCCAACAGCGGCGGCTCGGGCGCCGGCGGCGCGGCCGCGGCGGCGGGGCCGCCGCCGGCGCTGCCGCCGCTGTCGCGGTCGGGCGCGCGCCCCAAGCCGTCCGGCGAGGCGCCGCCGCCGGCGCGGCCCGAGGTCAGCACGCCACCGTCGCTGTCCGCGCGCCCGCCGTCGCTGCACGACATCGTGCGCGCCATGCGCGAGTTCAACGCGCAGCAGGTGGAGGAGGCGGCGGCCGCCTCCGCCTCTGGCGGCGGCGGCGGCGGCGGCGCGGGGGGCGGGCCGCTGGAGGTCGTTCTGCCGCCGGGCCACGCGCTGGACACAGCGGCCCTCGCGCGCGTCGCGAGCGCGGCCGCGAGCGCCGCGGCGCAGCAGCTGGCCGAGGCGCAGACGCAGGCGCTGTCGCCGCCGCGCGGCGGGCAGGCGGAGCAGGCGCGGCAGTAGCGGCGCGGCTCGGCGCCGATTTTAGAGACAGCAGCCCGTGCACGCCCGCTGCGCGCCCCGCCGGCGGCCGCGAGGCGCGCCGGCGGCGGCCGCCGGCCGCTTTAGAGTAGAGATACCATTCGAGGGCAGCCCCGCGGGGGCTTTGGGTGCACACACAACCGCCGCGCGCCGCGCGCGGGCCCGGGCGGCGGCGCTGAAGAGCGCAAGCGCGCGCGCCCCCGGGCCCGGCGCCCCCCTCCCCTCCCCCCGCGCGCGCGCGCATGCTCAGCCGACGCTTTCGAGGCTGCAAAAGCGGCGCGCCGCGCGCGGGCCCGCGCGGGCGGCCTGCCCGTTTCTTTCCTGTGGCTGGGCCCTGGACACTTGAACTGAGAGAATGCGCCGCCTCGCCCGCCCCGCCGCCCCGGGACGCGCGCAGTGCGTTTGCGCTCGCCGGCGCGGGCGCGCGGCGCGGCAATGCCTTGACACCCCCCACCGCTGCGGCGGGGCCGCGCGGCGGCGGCGGCGCCGCCGCCGCCGCCGGGGCCGCCGCTCCCGGCGGACGCCTCGCCGCCCGCCCCGCTGCGGCCCCATTTTTGTACAGCCGCCAGGCCCCGGCCAGAGCCCGCGGTGCCATCCCTCCCCGCCGCCGGCAAGGGGCCCCGCGGATTTCGCGCGGCGCGCCCCGTTTGCCGGCGCGCCTTCGCGCCCCCCCCCCTCCCTTTGTGCCTTTCCGCGGAAGCCTGTTCCGCGGCCCCGGGCGGCGGCGGCGGCGGCGGCGGCGGCGCGGGGAGCCCCCCAATACGCGCGGATCCCCGCGCGCGCCGCCGCCCCCGGGCCGCCCGCCGTCGTCTATTCAAGCCCCCCCCCTCCCCCCTGCCGCCGCTGCCAATACTCAAACAGCGGCGCCCGCTCGCTCCCCGTGCCGCCCATCGCACGCTCGACGACCCCCCCCCCCGCTTACGCCCCCCACCCCCACAAACCCGGTGCCTTTCAGACCCACCCGCCCACCCCCAACCTTTGGAGCGCGCCAGCGCGGTGTTGGGTGGGATCTGCGTGCGCGCGCGCACCGCGGCGGCCCCCCGCCGCGCGCCCCACGGCAGCGGCGCCGCGCGGCCGCCGGGTGCCCTTGCTGCCAGGCCCACCCCCCTTATTTTTTGGCCTTTCCTGCTTGCTTTCTGATACGCGCAACAACACAGAAACGGGGATGTAAACGTCGGAACGTGGTGGGGGCTTTTGGGGGTGGCGGGGGCTTTTGGGGGTGGCGGGCTTGCAGCCGCCGTTGCCGGCGCTGACGCTGACCAAGTCGACCGGCCGGTGCGGCCCATGTGGCGCGGCGGCTCCCCCAACCCCGCGGCCTGCGCCGCGCCCTGGGCCGCGGCATGCTCAGCGTGCCGTCCCATGCAGGCCCTGCATTGATCGGGAAAGGCCTGGCCAGAGAGCGAAGTTTCCCTCATCAGGGCGGAACAAAGCAGACCGCCGAAACTCATCAACAGACCCACCCACCGGCGCCCAGGCATCGCTAATAAACGTAAAAGCATCAACGTACGGTTTCCAGCGCCCGGGGCTTCAGATCAGCGCGACGCCCGACATTGTCAGCAGCCCAGCTAGCGGAGAGGCAGCCCAGGCAGGGCTAGCGAGCAGGGCGTGATCGCCTTTTGAAGCCCTTATGCGTGCGGCGGGCCACGCGCCGCGCCAGGCAGCGGCCGGCGGGCCCCGCTCGGCCGCGCCACGCGCGCCGCGGCCGCCGCGGCCGCTGCGCCGCGCCGCCCCGGCGGCCGCCGCGAGCAGCAGCAACGGCGGCGCCGCGCAGCAGCCGGCGGACTCGCCCGCGCCCGCGCCCGCGCCCGCAGCCGCAGCGGCGGGGCTGCCCACCAGCCTGAACCTCCCCTACGAGTCTCAGGCCGCCGCAGCCGCCGCAGCAGCAGCAGCAGCCGCCGCGCCGGCGGGCCCCGCGCAGCGCTCTGTGCGGTCGCTCGGCGGCCTGCGGCGCGCGCCGCTGTCGGGCGGCGTCAAGACCGCCACCGCGCGGTATGACCTGCCGGCGCCGTGCATCGCCGTTAGGAACCTGGTGGAGCAGGCGCGCGCGCGCGCGGGGGGCGCTTTGAATCCGCATTGGGCGGGCACGCAGGGAGGGAGCGAGGGCGGCGGGGCGGGCGGTAGAAAGCGACGCGCTGCTGCAGCGGCGGCGGCAGTTTTGGCGGCGGCGCCCGTCGCTCTCAGCCGGCTCTGCCCCGCCGCGACCGGGGCGCCCCGCATCAAAAGCTCCCCACCCGCCGCAAACCGCCGCAAACCGCCGCAACCCGCGCGCCCCGCAGGCCCAGTTTGCCCACCTGTGCACCATAATGTCCCACATGCACCACCGCCGCGCCGGCTACCCCTTTGGCACGCTCGTGGACTTTGCCTCGGACGGCGCGGGCATGCCCATCTTCTGCCTCTCCCCCCTCGCCATCCACGCGCGCAACCTGATGGAGGACCCCCGCTGCAGCCTGGTGGTGCAGATGCCCGGCTGGACGGGGCTGGCCAACGCGCGGGTCACCATCTTCGGGGACGTGTTCCCGCTGCCGCAGGACATGCAGGTGTGCGCGTGGCAGGGGGGCCGCGTGTGCGCTGTGCACTAGGCGTGTGCGTGCGCGTGTGCGCAGAGTGCCTTTTGTGGTGTTTGGGCAGTTGTCAGCGCGCTCCCAGCGTCAAGTCCGCAGCAGTGGCACGCCCAACGGCGGCAGGAGCGGGCTTTCGCCGCGCGCACACGCACACACCAACACGCCAACACGCCAACGCTCCCAAACTGCGCAGGACGAGGCGCGGGAGATATTCCTGGCCAAGCAGGCCAACGAGCGCAAGGAGCGCTGGGTGCTGGGGAACTTCATGTTCTTCCGGTGAGGGGGGGCAATGGGGAGGGAGCAGCGGCTGGCCCCGCCGTCACCCCACCTGAACACAACAGCACGAGGCGGCGCGCGCCGCTGCCGTGGGGCCCTTGGCAAGATGCCTGCCACTCAGAAACCCCAAACGCGCCACCCCCCCAAAAAAACCCCAAACCCCCGCCAGCATGCACCGCGTGACGGACATTTACTTTGTGGGCGGGTTTGGCACGGTGCAGTGGATCGACGTGGCAGAGTACCTGCACGCAACGCCGGACCAGGCGAGCGGACTGCCGCGTTTGATCGGGCCTTTTTGACCGGACTGCCGCGTTTTGACTGGGCCTGGGCTTCGACCGGACTGCCGCGTTTTGACTGGGCCTGGGCTTCGACCGGACTGACGCGTTTGGCCGGGCTTGGGCTTCGACCGGACTGCCCGTGTTTTGCCTTTTGCAGTGCCGCCTCTGGCCCGCTCCAACGCAGCGCCGCGACCCGCCCCGCCCGCAGATCGCCACCAACTCGCCCCAGCGCACGCTCAAGGTGGGCGCTGAGAGCGGCCTGGGCGGCGCCGCCCTGTTGTGGCGCCAGCTTGTGCGGACAGCGTCCGAACGGGCCGCAAACCCCCACGCGCCCCCAAACCCTCAACGCGCGCGCACACACACACACACGCGCGCACACACCCGCACCGCCCCTCAGGAGCTGAACGACGCGTTCGCCTCGGACCTGGCGCGCTTTTTGGACCCGGACTGCCCCGCCGACGAGGCGCTGCTCATCTCGATCGACGCCCTCGGCGCCGACGTGCGCGTGCGCACGGGCGGGGAGTTCAACGTGGAGCGCATCGGGTTCGGCTGCCGCGTTGAGACGGCGGAGGAGGCGCACGCGGCGATGCGGGCCGCGCTGGCGCAGGGCCGCAGGTGAGCGGCGCCGCGCCCCGGTCGCGCGCGGCGCGGGGCGACGCGACGGCGGTCGCGCCGCCGGCCCGTGTGCGGCGCGTGGCCGCCTGCGTTCTTGTCGGGGAGCGGGGCGGCTGCGGCGCGGAGAGCGGCCCAGCGGTCCGGGTGTGCGTGGCGCGGCGGGGCTGGAATGCCGGCGTGCGGCCAGAGCCCGGCGGGCAGGGTGTTCTGCAGTTTGTTTTTTTGTCGGCGGCGCGACCGTGCTGCGCCACTCGCGGTTTGGCCAAGTCAACCCCACGTCATGCACCACTCGTGTTGTCTGTTTCAATAAGCTGTAAGCAACGGAACTTGACGCGCCCAACGTTTTCCAGCTGGGTTGCCCGCGGCCCGGGGTCTGCAGCGCAAACGCGGCAGTGCAGCGGTGCCGGGGCGGCGGCGGCGGCGGCTGGCGGGACCGGAGGCATACCTCTACGCAGCGCCCCACGCCGCCACCATTGCATTTTCAGTCGTTCCAAGACTCAATCGCGGCTCCCTCGGCCTCGTCTAGACCCGCTTTGGCCTCGCTCGCGACCCCAGCCACTCCCCGGCGCGCGCGGGCTGCGCGCTGGCCGTCGCCATGGGACGCTTCGACAACTGGGAGCCCGCACAGGAGACGCGGGAGTACGAGACCGTCGATCTGCGGCACGCCGCGCTGGGGCCGAAGGGCTACAAGGTCAATCCGATAAAGAGCAGCCGCAAACGCAAGATGGGAGAGCAGCCGGAAGACCAGCCGCAGGCCATGGACCGAGACGACGGCGGCGCGGAGGCGGCGGCGGCGGCGGCGGCAGCGGCCGAGCCGCCACCGGCGGCCAAGCGGCAGCGGGTCGAGGGCGAGCCGTATCGGACGGTGAGCGGGTGCGCGTGTTGGGGTGCGGGCCGCAGGCTGCGGGCTGTGGCAGCGGTGGGGGCGGCCGACGGCGTTTGCGGCCGGCGGCGGGGCCGGTCGGTGGCTGCCGCCCTCCCCAGACTCCAGACAGCACCATCCATCGCGCTCCCTCCTGTCACCAGGTGTCCGGCAAGGTCTGGAAGGGCGCCGGCTTCAAGGCCGGCACCTACAAGTCCGCCATCATGGGCACCAGCTGGGAGAAGAAGATGGCGACAAAGGCCGCCAAGAAGCAGTTTTCGGAGCAAAAGGCGGTCGCCGTCGACTCGCTGCGCGCCAAGCGCAAGGCCAAGCGCGACGAGCGCACCGCGGCGGCGACGCGGAAGAAGGAGAACCAGGCCAAGAGCGCGGTGGTGCAAAAGGTGCGGAAGGGTTGGTGGCAAAGGGAGTGCGCGCGGGTCAGGTCGAAGGGTTGGTGCAGTGGTCTGTAGAACGCGGCGTGGGGATGGCGGCAGCGAGCAGCTGTGGGCCGGCAGCGGCGGTGTCGAATCGCGCCGTGCGCAACCCCCCCCCCCAACGCCCAACCCTCCGGCTTGCCGGAGCGCGCGCCCCGACCCACGCCGCTCACCCGCCCCGACCCCCCCCCCCCCAGGTGACCAACTCGGCCACGGTCAAGAAGATGATGAAGAGCAAGAAGCAGAGGAAGCTTCTCAAGACCGCAGACACCAACTGATGGGCCGTGCCGCACCCGCGGCCGCGGCCCGGGCGCGCCCAGTTGGCGGCTGCCGCCGCCGCCGCCGCGCCCCGCTGCTGCGGAAACCACCCCTCGCCGGCGCGACTCGGCCCTGAAAGACGGGCCCAGCGGCCGCCTGGGATTGTAAACTGCGAGGCCTTGCTCCAGCTTTGCTCCAGCTGCTGGGGGGGAACCTGCTGACTGGCCGCTCTGGCGCCGCCGCGGCCGGGGTCAGTGCTTGGCGCCCGCCGCGCCCGCCTCATAAAAGCATCGTTTACCGTTTAAGCTCTGGACCCAGTGGCAACTAAATTGCGTGCGCAGAGGCGGCAAACCACGCGCTTGCAAGGCTGGACGCGGACGACGCTTGCGCCGAGCCCCTCGGCGCAATCCGCCGCCAATGACGGCCTTCAGGGGCCTCCTGGAGGCCCCAGATCCCTGTAGAGCGCCTTCCAGGGGCCCGGACGGCCGTGGCGGGCGGGCGGGTGCCCTGCCACAGATTGCTGGGCGACGCGTGGTGCCCAGCGGCAGGCGCCAGCGGGCGCGGACGACCGCACAGGCCGTTATCGGTGAGCGGTGCCGCGCTCGGCCCACGCACGGCTCGGCACGCGCGCCACACGCGCCGCCGCTGATGCCGCGCGCCGTGCGTGCGCATGCCTCTGCGCCGCCGCAGCCCCTCACCCCACCTCCTGCTTCCAACCGCGCAGGCAGCCTGCTGTCGGACGGCCCCTCCTCGTCCCTGCAGCCGCCGCAGCTGCAGCCGCGCCTGGTGCGCACCCTGGGCAGCCTCGACTCCCTCGACGACGCCGACAGCGCCCACTGCCAGGCAAGCCCCGTTTATGGCTGCGCCGCGCGGGCGGGCGGCTGCTTGGTCTCGGTCAGCCGCTGAAACGGCGGCAGCAGGCTTGGTGCACTCCCGGCTCGCTGCTGGCGCGCAGCTGGCCTGGACTGGCCGTCGACCCCCCCAACCCCCAACAACAACCCCCAACCATCGACCCCGCCGCACCCCGCAACCCAAACCCAACACCGCAGCCGAGCGCGGACCTTTGTGAGCTGCTGCAGGAGCAGCTGCGCGCCCTCCACGCCACCGCGGCGCGCCTCGCGGCGCGCGGCGGCGGCGGCGGCGGCGGCGGCGCGAGCGGCGGCCTCCGCACGACTGTGTACGCACGCACGGCGGCGTCGCTGGACCGCGGCGGCGACCTCCAGCTCGCCCGCGCCGCCGCGTGGCCGCCGCCGGGCGCGGCGGCCGGCGGCGGGGGCGGGGGCGCGGGGTGCGAGGCCGGGGAGGTGCTGGTGCTCCGCGGCGGCGGCTCTTTGGACGGCCCGTTTTCAGACGGCGCGGCCGCCGGCGCGGCCGGCTGCGACGTGGAGGCGTCGCTCGTGCGCGAGGAGGTGCTGGTGCTGCCGCACAGCGCGGCGCTGGTGTTCCCGCTGTCGGAGGGCGGCGCGCTGGTGGGGCTGCTGGTCGCAGAGAAGGACGGCCCCCCGCCGCCCGCCGGCGCGGAGGGCGGCGGCGGCGGCGGCTCGGCGTCCGCCGCGCCGCCGCCGCCGTTCAGCGAGGACGAGGCTTGGGCGCTGCGCGCGGCGGCGGGCCCGATGGCCAAGGCGGCGGCTATGGACCTCCGCAGCGCGCTCGCCGGCGCCGCGGCGGCCGCGCGGCAGCGCGTCGCGCGGTCGCTGCTCGCCGAGGTGCGCGCGCCGCTGCGCGCGCTGACCACCTTTTCGGCGATGCTCGCGCCTCGGCTGGGCGAGCGGGAGCCCGAGGGCGACATGGCGGCGGCGCTGCTGACTCAGCACAGACGCGTCAGCGAGGTGGTCGCGCAGCTCGAGGCCGCGCTGCGGCCGGCGGGCGGCGGCGGCATTGGCGGCGGCGGCGGAGCGGCGGCGCGCGCGCTGCTGCCGGGCGGCGGGGGGGAGGGCGGCGCGCGCGCGGCGCTGGACGGCGAGGCGTGGCGGCCCGCGCTCCTGTCCGCGCCCGCCGCTGCGGCGCCGGCGCCGCCGGCGGTGTTTGCCTCGGTGTCGGGCCAAGGCGGCGGCGCCGCGGAGGAGCCCGATTGCAGCGACTGCCGCAGCGCCGCGGCCGCCGAGCTGACGCGCTCGCTTTCGGCCGGCAGCAGCAGCAGCGGCAGCAGCGGCGGCAGCGGCGGCTCCGCCGCGTTCGCGCGGGGCCTGGCGATGCTGGATGGGCCGACTGGCACGATTGATATCGAGCTCGGCCAGCAGCAAAACGATAGCTGGGGGGCCGCGGCGGCCAGGGCGGGCGGCGCGGCGCAGCCGCAGCCGCAGTCGCCGCCGGGGTCGCCCACGGCGGCCGCCGCGGCGGCGCTGCAGCGGCAGCGGCGGCAGGCGGGCGCCGCCGCGGCCGCGGCCGCGGCCGCGGCGGCGGCGCGCCCCACCTGCGACGTGGCGGCCCTGCTGTCAGAGCTGCTGCCCGCGGCGGCGCGACTGGCGAGGCAGGCGGGCGTGACGCTCGCCGCCATCCCGCCGCTTCAGACCGAGCCGCGCCCGCCGCCGCGCCAGCAGCCGCGGCCCCCGCCCGCGCTGGCGCGGGGGGCCGCGGCCTCCTCCTCGCCCTCGCCCGCGGCCGCCCCCGCGCTGCTGCCGCGCCCCGCGCGGCCGCTCAACGCGCTCGCGCCGCCGCGCGCGGCGCGGCGCGCACTGTCGCACCTCCTCGACCTCGCCCTCCAGTGCACGCCGCGCGGCGGGCGCGTCACTGTCGGCGCGCGCGCCGCGCCGGGCGGCGGCGGCGGCGGCGTTGAGGTCACCCTCGCGCTGACGGGGCACCTCCCGGCGGAGCGCAGCCACGCGCGCAGCCGCGGGCTGGCGGACGCGGTCGCGGCCCTCGAGGGCGGCGGCGGCGGCGGCGGCGGCGCGGCGCGGGTGTCTCTAGAGGCGGCCGACGAGGCCGTCCGCCGCGCGGGCGGGCGGCTGCGCGTGCTGCCGCCGCGGGACGCGCTGGGCCCGGGCGGGGCGCCCGAGTCGGTGACGCTCGTGGAGCTGTCGTGGCCCGCGGCCGCGCCGGCGGGCGCGTGATCCGGCGCTGGTTGTTGGAGGGAGAGGGGTGCGAGAAAAACGGCGGCGAACGCAGGCCTCCCCATATCAGGCCCGCCCCGCGCGCGTTCCATGCCCTTTAGGCGCGCCCGGCCCCGCCGCTTTTGTTTTGTGCAGGACAGCAGGAGTGATTTTCCGCGCGCGCGCGCGCGCGCGCAAAGCGATTCGATGCGGCGAGAGGCCGCGGCAATGCGCACAGCGCCGCATTCCTCAAACGGTCGACCCCAGACCCCTTCGCCCCCTTGTGCCGCCCCGGGCCACCGCGCCCCTCTGCGCCTGCCGTGCCGGCTGCGCGCCCCCCCGCGCTTGAAACCGAAAGCGCTGCGCCGCCCCGCGCCCCGCGACCCTCGGCGCGCGCCGCGTGCGCCGCCGCGTGTGTGTGAATCGCTAACCCAATCCCCCGGCCCCTCGCGCAACCGCCCCTCGGTTGCCCCCTGCATCGCCCCCACCCCCAACCTCTGGCGGCGGGCTCCACGCCGCCACCTGTACACGCCGCGTGAACCCGCCCCCACCCCTTGTAAAACAGCCTCCGCTGTCAGTAGCCCCTGCAGGCTGGCCTGCCTGCCTGCCTGCCTGCCTGCCTGCCTGCCTGCCTGCCTGCCTGCCTGCCTGCCTGCCTGCCTGCCTGCCTGCCTGCCTGCCTGCCTTGCCAGCCAGCCAGCCAGCCAGGATGCGGCCAGACCCGGCCTGGGCTGCGCCTCCTCGGCCCTGCATCCTCCGCTGTTGCCCCTCCCCCGCTCTGGCCGACAGCCCCCCTTTTTCGGGTCAACCCCCTCCCCCCGGGCCCCGCGAGCCCCCCGCAAGCCCCCGCTGCGCCGCGCCGCCTCCCTCTCATTGTCCGCGGTTTACACACGCGCGCCCGCCCGCGCGGCGCCGCGCGCACGGCCGCGCGCGCGCGCCGCGCCGCTCAGCGCCGCTCAGGCCGCCGCCTCCACGGGGAACTCGAACGCCACGTCCTTGCCGGTGAGCTTCTTGTACACGCCCGCAAAGGTGTCGACCTTGTACTCGGTGGTGTTGCGGTCCTTGGGGTCCAGGAACACCTTCATCACCTTGGAGCCGTCCACCCGGTAGCGGATGCGCTTGCCCACGATCTCGGTGGGGTACACCAGATCGCCCAGGATGGCCTCGTGCACCGCCGTCAGCGTGCGGCTGCGGGGGCGCGCGTTGGACACGCCGCTGCTGCTGGGCGGCAGGATGCGGCGGTTGGCGACGACGACGACGTCGCGGCCGCTGAACTTCTTCTCCAGCTCGCGCACCAGGCGCTGCTGCACCTTGTGGAACGACTTGAGCAGGCGGTACGGCACCTGGGGGGGGGTGAGTTGGGGGCTGTTGGGGTGAGGGGGGGCTGCTTTGGGAGGGGTGAGGGTGTTGCAGAGGTGCACCGCGGGAAGGGGCGAGGGGGACTGGGGCGGCGGGGGCCGGCGGGAGCGGCCCGCTGCGCCGCCGTGCTTTGCGTGGCGGGCTGCAGCTGCGGCTGTGTGCGGGGCGTCATCCGTCCGCTGCTGCTGCTGCTGCTGCTGCTGCTGCTGCTGCTGCTGCTGCTGCTGCTGCTGCTGCTGCTGCTGCTGCGCCGGCGGCGCGGGGTTGAGCAGAAAGCGGCGGGTGCCGCTGCTGCCCGTTGCTGCTGCGCGCGCCGCGTGCGCTGCACCGCGGCGTGCCGCCGCAGCGGGTGCCGGCGCAGCGCCATCGTGCTGCGCGCTCCTTGCTGCTGCCGCAGCCGCCGCTGGACTGCTCCTCGCCTCTCTGCATACAATGCTGCCCCACCCTCCAAACTGCGCGATCGATCGCCCACGCTCCGGCTGCGGCGCCTTTGTCTGCCGCCGAAACGAATGCGCCCGCGCGCGCCGCCGGCCGCTCCGCCCACAAATCGCACGCAGCCGCATGCACCGAAAGCGGCGCCCTGGCCGCCTCCGCGCCCCGCCCCATGCGCGCCGCTCACGTGCACGATGATCGCCTTGCGGCTGCCGCCCTGCACGTCGATCTCCTTGGCGCCCGTGATGTACAGGTCGCGCAGGTCCGCCTTCAGCTCAGTGTTGGTGGCCTCCAGGTCAAACAGCGCCTGGGGGGGAGGGGGGCGGGAGCAGCAGGCGGGCGGCGGCGGGCTGAGCGGCGGGCGGGGCGCACCGGCGGCGGCGGCCGGCGGCGGCAGCGCTGCGCAGGGCCTGCTCCCCCCGCCTTCCCGCCAGCTCAAAGATGGCATACAGCGCCTCCCAGCTGCCGCTCCAGGCGCTTTGCAGCGCGGCTGCCCCGATCTGGGCCCCCCTCGGCCGCCTGCGGCCTCACCTGGGCGACCTGCTCCTCGAAGTCATCGGGAACGGCCCCCTTCTCCTTCACAATCTTCTTCTTGGCTGCAAGCATCTTGCACAGAGCTGTGCGCGCCTGCCTGCGACGGCGACAGCAGCGAGAGGGCACCTGAGCGCGCCGCCGCGGTCTCAACTCCTTCCAAAACACTCCCAAATGCCGCACTGCACGCGCGACGGGCGTTCCGGGCTCGCCCCGCTGCTCCAGGGCCAGCCGTCAGGCGTCCTGCGCTCCAGGAGGCGCCCCGCCCGCTCCGCGCTCTGCCACACCTTGTCGAAGCTCTGGCTGCAATGCGCAGGAGGCAGGAAAGGACAGAACGCGGCTCCCGTGCAGCGCCTTGAGGGCGAGCAGTGCCTGCGCGAATTCCACTGCTCCAGGCCAAAATCGGCGTACCGTAAATGGGATTGGCTCAGGCGAGCCCCACCGTGCCCTAGAAAACCTCCTGGGCCACTGCGGTCTCGCTGCCGCGCCGCTCGCCGCGCCGACCCAGCGGCGCACGCACGCGATCTGGCGTCCCGCAACAGCTCGAGAAGCTCTCTCCGTAGCACTCGGCCCCGCGAGCGCAATCGGTCACGCGCCCCGCGCCGCACCGCGTCCCGGCGCAGCGCCGAGGCCCGGCGCCCCGCAGCGATGGCGGCGGGGCGCGCGCCGGCGTACCTGCTGCTGACCTGCATCGAGGCCAGCGGGCGCAACAAGGACGACGAGCACACCTGGGGGCTGGAGGGGGACACGTTCGACGGCTACGTAAAGGGTGCGGGGGCGCCAGGCGGGCGCGGTTTGACCGATGCAGTGACCGATGGCGAGCGCCGACCGCCCCCGAGCTGCCTGCACCCCCGCTTGCCCGCTTGCCCGTCGGCTCGGCTCGGCGCCGCCGGTCGGCTCGGCGCCGCCTTTGCCCATGCCGCTGCCCGCCAACTACGCGGCGCGCGACCCCCGCAGCCGAGCTGCGCGGCGGCTCCCGGAACGTTAAGGCCTCCAGCCGGCGGGCGCCCGTGCAGGGGAGCTCCATCGTTTGGAACGAGCCCCTCGTGCTGTGAGCTGTTGGGGGGGGGGGAGGTGCGCGAACGAACCCGCGCCGCGCCGCTGCACGGCTGCGCGCTACCACGGGCGTGCGGCCGCGCTTGCTCGCGCTTGCATGGCTGCATGCTTGCACGTGTGCACTGCCCTCTACCGCCAACCCTCACACACACACCGCCACCCCTCACACACACACACACACACCAAAACCCCTCCCCGACCCCCATCCACCCCTCCCCCCCCAAAAAAAGCGACGTCCTGGAGCACGCCAACGAGCTGCGCGTGATGCTGTGCCGCGACAAAGTGATCCACCTGCCGGACGGCACGACGCGGCGCGGCACGCAGGCGCGCGCGGCGATCTGCTCCCCCCCGCCCGCGGGACCGGCCGCGCGGCAGCCGCGCCCCGCGGGCGCCGCCCAGCCCGCGGGCAGTGTGCCCTCGGGCCCGCCCTGCCCTGCCGCGCCTGTCACCACACAAGCCACCCTGCACGTGGCGACGCTGCCACGCCAGCCACACCCCAACCCCAACCCCCAACCCCAACCGCCAACCCCCCGAACCAAACCGCCCCCCCCAACCCCCCCAAACCCAACCGCCCCCCACTCCCCCCCCCTCCAGGTCGTCGCCGCCTGCGGCATCTACGTCTCAGACCTGCTGGAGGCCGTCCCCGTTGACAAATTCTTCGAGCTCTTCAGGCCCGGCTCCGGCGTGGAGGGGGGGTTCATCAGGCTGGGCCTGGACCTGAGCGAGGAGCGGCCGGCGCCGGCGGCGCGCGGCGGGGGCGCGGCGGGGGGCCGGCGGTGCGCGGGGGTTTGGGGGAGGGGGCGTTTGGGGGGACGGGGGCGGCTTGCGCGCCGGCCAGGTGGGGAAGGGTCGCCCGAGAGTGCGTCGGCGCGCGCGGCCGTGCTGGCCGCCGGCAATGCCTCACCGCCGCCCGCGGGAACAACGCCGCACCCGCAGGCGCGGGCGGCTCCTGCCGCTGCTGCTGCTGCTGGCGGCGGCGGCGACGGGCGGCGGCATTGCGGCCAAGCGCGCGCGAGACGGGCGGGGCAAGCGGGGCAACGCGGGCGGCGGCGGTGGCGGCGGCGGCGGCGGGGGCGGCAGCAAAGGCTCAAAGGCAAAGTGAGCGGGCGCTGTAAAAGCTATTCTGACGCAGCACAAGCAGAGCAAAGCGACCCGTCACCGCGGCGGCGTGAGCCGCACCGGCCCTTGTAGCGCCGCTTCGGGCCCAGCCTGGCGGTGTGTTACATCTTGCGGCGTGCAAGGGATGGGGCGAGCAAGGGGTGGGGCGTGAAAGGGGTGGGGAGCCATAGGGCAGCCAAAGAGGGCTCTCTTGGAGGTTGATGGCTTGCTGTTGCATTCCAAAGCGGAGCAACCAGCGCCGTGCAGAGGTGCACTGCTGCATGCCACCGGGCTGGGGGGTTGAGTTCTGTGTCTAACTGGGAAACCTGTGGCAAGCATGTTGCGCGAATGAGCCCGCTCCTGAAGCACACATTGGTCCCTAATGTGAAGAAAGGCCTTGGAATTGGGAAAGCACGCGGCAACGATGTTTTGCAGCGGCAGCAGCGGCATCAGATGCGTTCCTGGCGCATCGAAGTGCCAGCAAAGTGCCCAAAAAAACTGCATCCAGCGAGAAAAAGACCGGGGCATGGTGCCTACTCAGCACCGCGCCCGGCGGACCCGCGGCCCAGCCAGGCGCCCAGCAGCGCCAGGCCTGCCGCCCCCACGGCAAGGCGGGCCTCGCGCCGGCTGGCCTCCACTCCGGTCTGAGCCGTTGCATTTAGCAGCCTGTCGAATTTGACGTCCAGCCTGTCAGACCTGGCATCCATCCGGTCAAACCTGGCGTCCATCCGGTCCAGCCTGTCAGCCAGCGCCCCAATAGCCTTGCCCACGTCGGCCGTGGCCCTGTCCAGGTCAGCCGTCCTCGCCACGGACCGCGCAAACTCGTCCAGGGATCTCAAAACTTGGAACGCGACCCAAACAGGAGGGCTCAACCAGAGGAATGTGGCAAAGCTGTGGGCCGCCAGGGGCCAGAGGGCTGCCTGCGCAGAGGGAAGCAGGAAGGTGCCGCAGGGTAACGCATGGCGCGAGACCCCGAAGGGCATGCCGCGGTTGGCAAGCGCGTGCAGCGCTCAACCAGAGCGATCGCGCGCTGCCGAGCCTTTAGCGCTGGCGTGTTCATGAGCGCCCGAACCCTGCAAGCTCGCCAACGCCGCCACCCAGAAACGGTGCACCGACGCCCAAAGACCCACCGGGCTGAAGGGGGGTGGCGCGCGCACGCCGTCTTCGCCATCGCCGCCGCTAGTGGGGGGCCGCTTGGGCGGGCCACCGCCGATGCCGCCGCCGCCGC
Organism: Raphidocelis subcapitata; assembly: GCA_003203535.1. Lineage (NCBI taxonomy): Eukaryota > Viridiplantae > Chlorophyta > Chlorophyceae > Sphaeropleales > Selenastraceae > Raphidocelis > Raphidocelis subcapitata. The sequence continues at coordinate 735,708 of BDRX01000002.1, forward strand.
CGCCAGGCTGTTTGTGGGGCAACGCGGGAAGCGTCGGCGTTGGTCGGTAGACCAACCAATGCTGCGCGGTGGCGGAGGACGCCCCTCCGCCAGAGTAACGCGGCCCCAGCGGCGATGGCACCTTGCTCGCATACCCCACCGCATCGCCGTCGCCTCGGCTGCTAGCTGCTGTGCGTTAGACCCACCTGCGCCGCGCCCGCAGCCGTGCCGCGGACCGAAGGCGCGCGCGGGGCGGGAGCGCGCGCCACGCGGGGCCGCGCCGATGCGGGGCTCCGCGGCGGCCGCGCGTGCCCCACGGGCCTTGTCAGCCCCCCGGGACGCGTCAGGGAGCGCATATCTGCGCTTGTTCAACGCATGGGTCCCCCCTGAGGCGAAGGCTCGGCGCGGCAGACGAGCTGCCAGAGTTGCTCGGCGGCAGGCAGCGGGCATCCGAGCAAGGCTACCGTGTCTAAAGCTTTGCAATGTAACGAATGCGGGCCTGTGCCTCGCCAACAACCCCGCCGCACGCCGCGCCCGCCGCACGCCGCGCCGGGGCGCAAGCGGCACCGCGGTGTGCCGGCTGCCGGCGCCGGCGGCGCGGACCCCTTGCCCCAGCCCCATTTGGCGGCTTGGGCGCCGCAGCAGTGTGCCCAGGGTAGAGGTGGAACGGGTGCTGGCGGCATGGTGTTCTCAGACCAGCTATTCTGACGCTTCCCTGGTCAAACACTTTGACCGGTACCGTAACCGGGTGACGCGAATAGCCTCCCGGATACAAAAGCGCCCCCGGCCGCCTTCACAGCATAGACTGTGCGAGACTGTGCAGACGCACCGCCCGCACCGAGCGGCCGCCGGCCCGCGCGAGCCGGCTGTCGCAGCGGCCGCGGCGCCGCCGCCGCGGTCGACCCAGTCAGTGCGGAGGGAGCGGGCGCGCCCTGGGCAGCGGCTTTGCGCGATGGAGTTCGTCGTCCCGCCGTCCCCAAACTGGTGGGCGGGCGAGGGAGGCCAGATCAAAAAGGCGGACGATCCCCGGGACGGCGGCCCGCTCACTCTTGCGGCCCCCATTGCCCCGCAGGTACGGGGCGCACCTCGTAGCGGTCGTCTCGGGCACGCCTCTCCTCGCCTATGCCGCGCACAACCTTGCGGCGGTGGTCGACGCCCGCGCGCAGCGCGTGCTGCGGTGCCTGGGGCCGCACGCCGCCAGGTGCGGGGGGCTGGGTGCCGGCTGCGGTGCGAGGCCGCCCTATGAGGGAGCAGCAGGGGGCGTCCCGCAGCCGCAGAGGCCCCTGGCAAGCCGCCGCCCGTCGCCGGGCGGCAGAAGCGGCAGGCGGGCGTCACCGCACGGCAGTGCCGTCGCCCCTCTCAACCCGCCGACCCCGCCACCCGCTCCCCCCCAGGGTCACCTGCCTGGCAGCCGCGCCGGGCGCGGGCCCCGATTCGCCGCCCCTCGTCGCCTGCGGCTGCGAAAACGGCGCGGCGCGCGCCTGGGACGTCGCGACCGGCGCCTGCGCACGCGCCGCCAAGCGGCACCACGCCCAGGAGCTCTCCGCGGCCGCGGCACTGCCCGCCGGCGGCGGCGGCGGCGGCGGTGGTGGCGCGTGCGTGGTGTTTGGCGACGCCTCGGGCGCGCTGCTGCTGTGGCGGCTGCACTCCGAAAGCCAGCTCGAGCCGCTGGGGGTGTCGCTGCCCGGGAAGGTCTTCTGCCTCGCGGCGGCGCCGGCCGCCGCCCCCGCAACGGCCGCCCAGCCCGCCGCCGCCGCCGGCGCCTCGGCCGCCGGCCCCCCGGGCGCAGACGCCGCGGCGGCGCCGCGCGCGGCACGTCTGCTGGCGGGCTGCGCCGACGGAAGCATCAGCTGCGTTGAGCTCGACGGCGGCGGTGGCGGCGGCGGCGGCACAGTCCTGCTGTGGCGGGTCGCGGCGCACTCCGGCGCGGTGCACAGCCTGCATTGGGCGGCGGCTGAGCAGCAGCCGCGGCCGCGGCTTCAGGCCCGCGCCGAGCAATCGCCGCCGCCAACGGAGCAGCAGCAGCAGGGGGAGGAAGAGGAGGAGAGGGCCCAGCAGGAGGGGCAGCGTTTGCCGGCAGAGGGGACGGAGCCAGCAGTTGAGGTCATTTTGTCGGGCGGAGAGGACGGGAAGCTGCAGCTCTGGGCCCCGGCCGGCGCTGCGCCCCCGGCGCCGCTCGTTTTCGGGTGGCTGCCCAAACCCGGCGGCGGCGGCGGCGGCGGCGGCGGCGGCGGAAGGGGCGGCGGCGGCAGGACCGCGGGCCGCGCCTGGGCGGCGGCGCGCGTGCTGCCAGAGACGCTGCGCCCGGGCGGAAGCTGCACGGTGGTGGCGGGAAGCTTCTCGGGCAGCCTGCTCGCCTTCCAGTTTGTTCCAGGTGCGGGGTTTGCTGCCCCTGCTTGTGCTTGCTTTTGGTGAAGGGACGAAAGGGATGCTTGGCGCAGAGGCCGCCGCCACATGGCAATACGCGTGCCCAGGCCCGCCCGCCCGCTGAGAGGTGTACCTCGCCGCCCCTCCCCCCCAGGCCGCCGGCCCGAGCCGCCTTCGCAGCTGCGGGGCGCCCACAACCGCCCCGTCTTCCAGCTGGAGCTGCTGCCGCCGTTTGCGGGCGCCGGCGGCGCGGGCGGCGGCGGGGAGCGGCCCGCGGGGCCGGCGGCGGCGGCGGCGGATGGCAGTGGGACGGCCCGCGAGCCGAGGCGGCTCCTTGCTGCCACGATATCTCAGGACAGGTACCTTGCTGTGATGGAGCTGCCGCCCGCACTTTCGGAGGCCGCTGCCCCGGCCGCTGGCCCAAACAGCACCGGCGGCAGCGGCGGCGGCGGCGGCGGCGGCGGCGGCAGCGCCGGTACGGAGGGGGCCGTGGGACCTGGCAGCGGGCAGGGTGCGGCGAAGGGCAGCGAGGCCGACAGCTGGCGCCGCGCGCCCGAGGCGGACGCGTGGCGGCGCGCCCCCGAGGCGCCATCGCCCGCGCCCGCGCCCGCGCCCGCGCCGCGGCCGCAGCGGGAGGGGCCGCTCGCGGCGCGCGTGCTGTGGCGCGTGGCGGGGCTGGGCGGCTACGCGTACTGCTGCGCCGCCGGGCAGGCGGCCAACAAGGGCCCGGGGCCGCTGCTGGCCGTCGCGTGCGGCGACAAAACGGTCCGCCTCGTGCCCCTCGCCCACGGCGGCAGCGGCGGCGGCGGCGGCGGCGGCAGCGGAGGCGGAAGCATGCCCGCCCCGGCTGCGGACCGGCGGCGCGAGGCGGCCATCGTTTGGCAGGGCCTGCAGGACAAAGTCCTCTCGCTGGCTTGGCACCCCGCCAATGCAGGTGTGGAGGGCGTTTTGGGGGGGCCTGGCATGCGGCGTCACTCGCGAAGTGCCCCCAACTGGCATTCTGCTTGTGCTTGTGAGGGCCGCCGCGCAGCGTGCCTTGGGCACCGTCTGCCTCAGACATGCTCTCATGTTGACCGCTGCTCCCCCGCCCCGGCGCCCGCGCCCGCGCCCGCGCCCGCAGATGCGCTGGCCTTTGGCTGCGCCGATGGCCGGGTGGGGCTGATCGGTGCCAAGTCCCAGCGCGCGCAGCCCTTCTCCAGGCGGCACGCTGGGCCAGTGCTGCACGTTTGCTGGCAAAGTGGCCAGCAGCAGCAGCAGCAGCAGCAGCAGCAGCAGCAGCAGCAGCAGCAGCAGCAGCAGCAGCAGCAGCAGCAGCAGTCAGACGCCGCAGCCGACACCTCAGCAGCTGCAGCTGCAGCGGCGCAGGCAGACGGCACAGAAGCTGAGTCGGCACCTGTGCGGGCAACAGCGCGGACGGAGGCAGCGGCAGGCCAGAAGGCATCGCCAGCCGTGCTTTACTCACTCGGCGGCGAGGGCTGCCTGCTGCAGTGGCCGGCGGCGCAGCCCCGCCACGCCGGCGGCGGCGCGGGGGCTGTGGCGTCGGCGGATGGAGGCGGGGAGCCAGCAGATGTGAGCTCAGCCCTCGAGGAAGCGCTCGCGACCTTTCGCGCCCGGCGAGACGAGGCCGCCGCAGCAGCGGCCGCCGCCGCCGCCGCCGCCGCCGCCTCTGGCTCCGACGCCTGCGCAGACGCGGGCGTCGAGGCCGCAGCCGAGCCGCCGCCGCCGCCGCCGCCGCCAGCGCCAGCGCTGCTGCCAGCGGCCGCGCTGGCCGGCGGGCTGCGGGCGCAGGCGGGCGCCGTCAAGTGGACCGCGGCGGCGTGGCACCCCGCGGGCCAGCTTCTCGCCGCCGGCACGGAGGGCGGCGGGGTGGCGGTGTTTCGCGACGACGGCGGGCCCGCCGCGGGGCGCACCCTTGGCGGTGCCAGGTGGGAGGCAGTCGCCTGCTTTGAATGCGGCGCCGCGCCCATCCTGCAGCTGCAGTGGGGCCCGGCCAGCTGCGGCAGCGGCGACGCAGGCAGCGGCGGCGCAGGCAGCGGCATGCGGCTGCTGGCTGCGGCCGACCAGTGGCGGGCCTATCTGTTTGGCCTGCCGGCGGGCGGCGCCGCGGCCGTGCCGCACGGCGTCGGCGCGGCCCGCGAGGGCGGAGGCGGTGGCGGCTGCGCGGCGGCGCGGGCGGTCATGCAGGCGACGCCGCCGCTCGACGCCAAAGCGCGCGGCGTGCGCGACGCGGCGTTTGCCGGCGAGCGGCTCCTGTGCGTGGCGCAGGGCAATGGGGCCATACAGGTGCGCTTTGCCGGGCTGGCGGGGGCGGCTTCCGGCGCGGCAACACCTCTGCTTTGGCGGTCTCCGTGGGGCAAAACCAGTCAGCCTGGCCTGCGCAGTGGCACAAATCCAGTACCTTTGGTCCGAGCTGCCACCCCCCCCTCCCCAAACCATCGCCCGCCAGGTGTGGGCCTTTGACCCCTCCCTCGAAGCGCCCCCGCGCCCCGCCGCGCTGCTGCGGGGCCACACCGAGGCGGTCCAGTGTGTCACCCCAGTGCCGGGCCAGCCTGGCGCGCTGCTGTCTGGCTCCGTTGACCAATCCGTCCGGGGCTGGTCCGTCGGGGCGGCCGTGGCGGCGACGGCAAAGGCCGAGGCGGCGCGCGCGGCAGCGGCAGCGGCGGCGGCGGCGACGGCGGCGGCTGCAGGAGAGGGGGTGGCCGAGGACGAGGCCGGCGATGCTTCGCAGCCGGCCACAGCAGCAACCACAACAGCAGCAGCAGCAGCAGCAGCAGCAGCAGCAGCAGCAGCAGCAGCAGCAGCAGCACCAGCAGCAGCCGCAGCTGAAGCAGAGCTGCCCGTCATTGCTGCAGCAGAGGCAGCAGCAGGGGCTACAGCAGCCCACGCGCCAGGGGACGCAGCAGAGGAGCCTGAGCCAAGCACATGTGACGGGGCGGCACCTTTGGCAGCGCCAGTCCCGGCGCCGACGCAGTCGCCTTTGTCAGCCGAGCCGGCGCACGCGCCACCGGCCGACGAGGCAAGCGCTGCGGCGGCCGGCGAGGCGGAAGCCAAAGCCGAGGCCGAGGCCGAGGCCGTCAGCCCCGGGCCCGCGGGACCGGCCGCAGCGGCGGGCCCCGGCCCCAAAGCGGACCCGCCCCGCGCCCGGCTGCTGCGCGGCGCGAGCGTGCCGCCCGGCGCCGGCTCGGTGCTGCGGCCGCTGCCCGATTTCGGTGGTGCGGCGGTGCAGGAGGCGGCGCTGGGGGAGATAGTGGCGCTCGCGCGCGCCATGTGGCCAAACCTGCCCGGGTACGATCAGCAGCAGCAGCAGCAGCAGCAGCAGCGGGAGGAGGGGGAGGCAGAGGAGGAGCCGGGAGAGGGCGAGGCGCCGCCAGCTGGCGGCTTTGCGCCTGGCTCGCTGCTGGGGGCCATGCTCTGCGACCCTGCCGCTGTCCTGTCGGACCAAGCCCTCAGGGCCGCGCCCTGGTCGCACCGCCCGCTGCTGGCCGCGCTGCGCGGCGACGGCGGCGCATTCCTGCGCGCCGCCGCCGCGGCCGGCGCCGTCGACCCCCGCGCCGCGGCGCTCGCGGGCGCGACGGCGGGGCGGCAGGCGCTGGGGGCGGCGGCGCGGCTGGCAGAGCTCCGCGAGGGCGCGGCGGGGCAAGGCGGCGGCGGCGGCGGCGGCGGCGGCGGCGGCGGCAGCGGCGGCGGCGGCGGCAGCAGCGGCGGCGGGGTCAGAGGGACGGCTCCAGAGCGCTCAGAGCGTGCGCCCTCCTGATGTAAAGTTTGACTGACGTTGACCACAGCCGCCGGCGCGGGGGGCCATGCGACAGGCTTGCAGTTAGCCAATCTGGTTGCTGTTCCCCCCCCCCTGAAAGCTGCCACCCCCAAGCAGATTGACTGGAAGCAGTAGTTTACACGGGGACGGCGCGGGATGGGCCAGGAACAGAGGTCGCCCCCCCTCCTAGGGAAGGAAAGGAGGGCTTGCTCGAGTCTATGCGCACCGCGCACCGCGCGCCCCACGGCGCAAGGGCCGCTTGCGCCTTCCAACGCGTACAACCCGCCGCGGCTCCGCACCGCCTGGAAACAGACGCGCGAGCGTGCGCGCGTACAAGCGTGCCGCGCGGCACCCGGGTTGCACAGGGCCTCGTCCCACCCCCGATGCGTGCGCAAACCGGTGCGGGGGGGTTTTCTGGCGGCGCGCTGCAGCGGCGCGTGCGGCGGCGGGGCGTGTGTTGCGAATGTGAGAGGCCGAGGGGCTGCGACGAAGAAGATCCGTACGGATGGCAGGACGTGAGCACAGGCAGACCGAGGCTAAGACAGGCTGAGACAGGGCCGGGCAGGGACGAGGGTTGGGCAGTGATGGAGCTGCGCCCGTTGCGGGGCGTTGGATTGCTTTCGACGGGTGCTGCTTGGGTGGCCGGCATTCGGCCGAGGGCTCAAGAGGTGAGGGGCGCGCCCGTGCGGATGGCGCGTGCCGAAGAGTGCAGAGCAGTCAGGGGTTCAGGGCAGGGACGGCCGGTGCTGCATGCCGCGCCACAAGGGCGGGGCGAGGGGCCGAGTGTCTGGCGCCGGCGTGTCTCAGCCGGCTGCATGGGTTTCGCGGCCCCCAAAGGGGGTTGCCATCGTTGGCGCCGTTGCCGGCGCGCGCGCCGACGGCGCGGGGGGGGAGAAAACTACGGCAGCGGGGCCGAGGCAATGTTGGCATGCGCTGCAGTCCCGCGGGCGGGGAGGGTCCTCTGAGGCTTGTGGCGCTGCACAGCAGCGCGCGGTGCAGCCCCGAGAGGTCAGGTCCGTGGGGGGCGGGTGGGGGTTCGGTGCTTGCGCGCTCGCCCCCGCGCCGCGCAGGCGGCACGGGGGGACGCTGCACGGTCAGGGGCCAAACTGTCTGCGCACCCCGCGTCCCGAGAATGCTCGGGCGCCGGCGCGCGTCGGGTTTTTCAGCGCATGGGGCGGCGCGGCGCGAATGGGTGGCGCCTAGACGACAAGGGTCGCCTAGCCGCGCGCGGCCCGCGCCTGGCCGCCGCCGCCGGCGCCGGCGCCGACGAGCTCGCGCTCGGCGACGGCGACGCGCGCCGGCGCGCCGCGCGGCGGAAGAGGCGCCGGCGCAAAGCGCTCCCTGGCGCGCGCGCCGCCGCCCGCGGCGGCCAGCGCCGGCAGCGGCGGCTCGGGGGCGGCGGGGGCGGCGGCGTCCTCGCCGCCGCCGTTGGCCATATTCGATATGTAGGCGGTCCAGGCAATGGATATCACATTGACATACAGGATGCGCAGGTCGAGGGGGACGACCGTGAAATTTATGAGCTGGGCGGGCACCCACACGTTGAAGCTGGTCAGCAGGGCGGGCAGCAGCTGCGCGGGGGGGGGGTTGGGGGTTGAGGGGGGCGGCGGGGTGAGGTCGGTTGCCTTTGGCACATTCAGCATTGCGCTACTCCCGTTCTGCTCCCAAGCCCGTGCATGCGCTCTGCGCGGAAAGCGCTCCGTGCGCACTGCTGCAGCTGCCAACTGCGCACCGCCGCCAGCCCTCCGCGCCCCGCACCTTGGCCTGCACGTCGGGCAGCGCCTCCCCCGGCCGCCCCTCGAGCAGCTTCTGGCTCGCGAAGAACAGCGCCATGCCAAACGGCGTCTGCAGGCACTGGTCCATCGCCACCTTGAGCCCCACCGCGGCGGCGCAGGTCGGCGCGTCGGGGAACACCGCGGCGTCAAGGAAGAGGTACCAGTAGTGCGCCATGGGCGTGGCGATGAGCGCTGAGAAGGCCGCCAGCCGCGCGAAGCGCGCCGCGTCGTACTGGAAGCCGCCCTCCGCCGCGAGGCTGGCGGGGGAGCTCGAGCGGCGGGCGCGGCGCGGGGAGCCGGGCTGCTGCTGCTGGCGGCGGCGCTCCGACCAGTGCGCGAGGTGCTGCGCGAGGAGGTCCCCCAGGAAGGAGCCCAGAACGCCGGTGGCCGCCTTTGTCGGCAGCGGCGCCTGCGCGAGGGAGCTGCAGTAGGCCCGCCACATGCCGCAGAGCGGCGAGGCGGACAGCCAGGACCCGACCGCCGGCATGGGGCTCTCCGCGAGGTTGGCGCCCTGGATGCCCTCGCTGACGACGGCCTTGAGGCCCTCCACGACGGCAGACGCGGGCGGCGCCTGCGCCGCAGCCGCGGCGGCGCCGAGCTCCCCCGACGCCGCCGGCGACAGCGCCGCGGTCACGACCTGCTGCGTGACCGCCGCGGTCAGGTCCGCGGTGGCGTCGCCGGACAGCGGCGACGCCACGAGCGAGGGCGCCGCCGAGGCGGCCGCAAACGCGGGCCCGCCGGCGTCGGCGAGGGTGGCGATGACCTCGGGCGCCTGCGGCGCCGCGAACGCAGACGGCAGGTCGGCGGCGGTCGCCGGCGCGGCGGCTGCGGCGAGCAGCACCACGGAGGCGGCGGCGGCAGCGGCAGCGCCAGCGGCGGGGCCACAGGGGCCCTGCACTGCGGCATCAGGAGCCTGTGACGAGCGTTTGGTGGCGCATGCTGGTTTATGCATGGCTGGATTAACTGGCATTCAGCCGCAGCAGCGCCGGTTTGCAGCAAGTCACCCCGGCGCGCGGCGCTGGGAGCGCCAAGGCAGCGGCGGCACGCGCGCGGAGGTCGCCGCACCTGCTGGCCGGCACCATCGCTCACGCGCAGCGCATGTGTGGCGCTTACCCCGCTGGAGAGGCTTCCGCGGGTGCGGGCGGCCGCCGGGAGAGGCGCACCGCGACGCAGGGGCTGTCCGACTCGCTGCGAGCCCGTCTGACCGCCCTGGCCGAGCCCAGACGGACTCGACAGGCTGCGCGCGCGAATCATGGTAATCTTTTCAGCTTTTTGCTGCTTTGGTGCATGCCCCGCGGCCGCTGGGGGCGGGCTGGCGCCGAGCCGGGTCCCGGGCGCAGACAGGGACGAAGGCTCGCTGGGCAGAGGATGAACGCGGCTGCCGTCGTATCCAGAGTCGGTTAAACGAAGATTACGATGTTTGGGTGAACACGGCGCGCTGAACGGGGCCTCGAGTGAAACGTTTGGGCTTCGGGTCACCAGAGAGAGAGCCGCCCGACCGAAGCGTGGCCACATTGCCGCGTCCTGGACCCGCAAGGGCGGGCGCAGAGCGTTCGAATTGCATTTTAGGGCCGTTTTGACCCGCGCTGGAGCGGCTTGCCTGCGCCGCGGCGCGCGCGGCCGCTCGCAGGCGCTGCGCGCTGCACGCGCCGCGCCGCCGCCGCCTCGGACGCTCCTAGACCTGCCCCCTCAGCACAACCTCACGCCCACCCTGGCGCACTGCGGAGTATGTGTGTGTGTTACAACGCGGCGCCGTGGGCGCGGCGTGCCAGCAGGGGTCCCCTGGCAAGGGGGGAGGGGCGCGGCGCGGCTCCTGTGCGCTCAGGTGCGCGGGCCGCGGAAGCCGCCCTTGAAGCCGCCACGCTCGCCGGCGCCGCCTGCGCCGCCGCCGCCGGTCGCCGCCGCGGCGACGGTCACGCCCGGGAGGCCGCCCATGTTGATGGCCTTGAGCATGTCCAGGGTGTCGCGGTCAACCTGCGGCGCGGCGAAAGGCAGGGACCGTTGGGCATGCAGCGCGCGCCTCGACGCATGAAGAACAGCCGCTGCGTACGCGCATTCGCTGGACACCATGCCCTGCTCGCCAGCCATGCAGCGCTCAGCCACGGCCCCATGCGCGGCCCCCCGCATGCCCCATGCCGCATGTTGCGGCCGCTGGGCGCTGGCACCGCCCCATACGCTGCCGCGCGCAGGGCCGCGCTGGATGCGCCTCATCAGGTGCTGCAATGCGAGGGGAACGCGGCAGCAGACGGGGGGTCAGCTTTCTGCGCCGGCGCAGCGCCGCTGCGCGGCATCCGACGCGCACGCGCGTGCAGGGGGCTTCGGCGGTTTCGGGAGTTTCGGCAGTTTCAGGGGTTTCCGCTGCGCCCATGACAGGGACTAAGGCTCGCTGGGCAGAGGATGAACGCGGCTGCCGTCGTATCCAGAGTCGGTTAAACGAAGATTACGATGTTTGGGTGAACACGGCGCGCTGAACGGGGCCTCGAGTGAAACGTTTGGGCTTCGGGTCACCAGAGAGAGAGCCGCCCGACCGAAGCGTGGCCACATTGCCGCGTCCTGGACCCGCAAGGGCGGGCGCAGAGCGTTCGAATTGCATTTTAGGGCCGTTTTGACCCGCGCTGGAGCGGCTTGCCTGCGCCGCGGCGCGCGCGGCCGCTCGCAGGCGCTGCGCGCTGCACGCGCCGCGCCGCCGCCGCCTCGGACGCTCCTAGACCTGCCCCCTCAGCACAACCTCACGCCCACCCTGGCGCACTGCGGAGTATGTGTGTGTGTTACAACGCGGCGCCGTGGGCGCGGCGTGCCAGCAGGGGTCCCCTGGCAAGGGGGGAGGGGCGCGGCGCGGCTCCTGTGCGCTCAGGTGCGCGGGCCGCGGAAGCCGCCCTTGAAGCCGCCACGCTCGCCGGCGCCGCCTGCGCCGCCGCCGCCGGTCGCCGCCGCGGCGACGGTCACGCCCGGGAGGCCGCCCATGTTGATGGCCTTGAGCATGTCCAGGGTGTCGCGGTCAACCTGCGGCGCGGCGAAAGGCAGGGACCGTTGGGCATGCAGCGCGCGCCTCGACGCATGAAGAACAGCCGCTGCGTACGCGCATTCGCTGGACACCATGCCCTGCTCGCCAGCCATGCAGCGCTCAGCCGCGGCCCCATGCGCGCCCCATTCGCGGCCCCCCGCATGCCCCATGCCGCATGCTGCATGTTGCTGCCGCTGGGTTGGGGCCGCCATGCGCTGCTGCTGCGTGCGCCATGCAGCCATGCGCGCATGCGGTGGGGCCCCGCCCACCTCGATGCTGTCGACGTTGATCGCGGACTCCTCGGGCACAAAGTCCATGCGGCGCTCGCGCTCCTCCTCCTGAAAGGGGGAGTGGCAGAGGCAAAGGGGGCCGCAGGTCAGATGTCGGCAACGGCAGCCTTTGGTGCGCGGCAGCCAAGCCACCAGGGAGTGCTGGGCGCTGCTCTGTGCTGCTGCAGGGGGCGGTGCTGGCCGCTGCTGCTCGGTCTTGCTGCTGAAATGGCTGCAACAAGCCGTCGAGGCCTGCACACACGCAGCGGCACCACGCCGCCACAGCTCGACGCACGCCATGCATTGCGCGGTTGCCAATTGCAGCACCGCTGCCCGCTGGTCAGACAACATTGACCAACGCTGCCGCGTCTCCAGCATGCGTCTGCCTCTCTCCACTGCTCCCTCATAGCTACCAGTCTGCAACAGGCAGAGTTCTCCTTTGCTGCTGCTCCACACACCAAGCAAAACACGTGCACGCGCGCACGCACGCACCTGCAGCTTGAGCGAGATGCCGCGCACGGGGCCGCGCTGGATGCGCTTCATCAGGTGCTGCGATGCGGGGGGGACGCGGCCGCGGACGGGGGGGGGGGGGGGGGGGGGGGGGGGGGGGGGGGGGGGGGGGGGGGGGGGGGGGGGGGGGTCAGCCTTCTGCGCCGGCGCAGCGCCGCGGCGGCCGACGCGCAAGCGCGCGCGGCCCCGCCCCGACTCTGCCTGCGGCCTCGCCCGCTGGCCTCCAGCCGCCCCCAGCCGCTTCCCCCTCATCCAAAGCTGCTTTCGCGCACCGTGGTGAAGCCAGCAATCTTGTTGCGCAGCCGCTTCGACTGGATGATGGCGATCTCCTCGCACACGCGCTTGTTCGTGTCGAAGTCAAGCGTGAGACGGTTGTAGTACTTCTCGATGATCACCCTCGACGCCTTCTTCACGGTCTTGGTGCGCACGCGACCCTGCGGGGGACGGCAGCGCGGCCCGGTGTCGGCCTGGGGCCCTGCAGACGCAACACACGCTTTCTATGCACCCTCCACATTCCGTTGCGCCGGCCCGCAGCCGATAACACGCCAGGGCCCGCGGGTGGAGGCGCGCGCGGCCCACCATGTTTGCCGCTGCTGCGGGTGCTTCTGCACCTTACGAGCCCTAGGAACCGCCCGGTGCGATTGAGGAAGAGGGCGGGGCCGACGGGGTGCTGCGGCAAAGGCCCGCGGCGCCGGCGCGCGGCGCCTGCAGGGCTGCCCTGGGGCTGCCGGGAGCGGCGCTTATGTGCACGTCGGCGAGCGGCCACCGCGGCATCGAGCCGCAGCAGCAGCAGCAGCAGCAGCAGCAGCAGCTTGGGCCCTTCCCATGCTGTGGCTTGCCGCGGTCGCAATCCGTCACGCCGTTTGATTACTCGCCGGCCCCCGCCGCCCGGCCGCGCCCCGCGGCGGGCCGCAGCGCGCCGTCGTGCGCCAGCTCCACCAGTCGGTACCCCTCCCGGTAGTCCGGGTGCAGCGCGCCGGGCGGCACCTCGCGCACGGCCGAGAAGCCGCGCGCCAGCGCGAGCGCCTCGAAGGCGTCCTCCTTGTAGCGGCGGCGCCGGTAGCACAGGAAGCACAGCGGCAGCGCGCGCGCCGCGCCGGCGGCGCCCCCGCCGCCGGCGCCGGCGTCCGGCTCCGCGGCTGCCGCGCTCCCCTCGCCGCCGTCGGCCGCCGCGCCGCCGCCGTCTGCCGCCGCGCCGCCGCCGCCGCCTTGGAGGCGCCGCCCCCCGCCCATCCGGCAGAACGCCACGAGGCTGTCCAGCAGCGCGCCGTAGTACTGGGGCTCGTAGAGCACGTCCGCGGCCACCACAAGGTCAAGGGGGCCCGCGTGAGGGCACGCGCTGCCGCCGCCGCCGCCGCTGCCGCCGCCGCCGCCGCTGCCGCCGCCGCCGCCGCCGTAGCCCAGCGCCGCGGCGTCGTCGACGCCCCAAACGTACGGCGCCACGCGCGGCGCGACCGGCGTCGCGTGCGCGTTGAGCGCCGCGTTCTCCGCAGTGAGCCCCACGATGCGCGGCAGGTCAGTCAGGGTGACCGCCGCGCCGGTGAAGGCCAGCGGCACGCCCAGCTGGCCCACGCCGCAGCCGAGCTCGAGCACGCGCCGCCCCCGCCAGCCGCCGAGCGGGGCGGTGCGGATGAGCCACTCGGCGAGCACGAAGCCGGCCTGCCACAGCACGAGGCCGACGTTTGGAAAGGCGGAGACGTAGTCGCCGGCGCGCTGCGCCTCCTCCAGGCTCTGCGACGCCATCGCCTGCGCGCCGGCGGGGGAAAACGCAACTGGTGAGTGACGGCTGGCGGTTGGGGGGCTGGCGAGTGGCGGTTGGGGGATGGTCATATGGCATGCAGCCGCAGCCATTGGGTGTGGCGGCGGGCTGGGCGACCGCCCGTCCAGGGGCGCCGAGGCGAGCCAGGGCGCGGCGCCCCCAGCGGTGCCGCGAGCTCGCCTGCTCCTGCTTGTCCTCGAGCTCCTTGTCCAGGACTCGCCCCTCCGCCGGCCGCTGCTTCAGCTGGATAACATACGGGCCGATCTGCGGGGGCGGCGGCGGCAGCAGCGGGGGAAGGCGCTGGGTGGGTGGACGCTCGGAGAGGCGGCGCGCTGACTTGAAGCGACCTGCCGCGACACCGCGCGGCTTGCCTGGTACAGCGCCGACACGGTCCCATCATCGTCGTCGTCGTCCAGCAGCAGGCTGATCAGGCCGAGCTCGCCCACGTCCTGCATGGAGGGCCCACGAGACGTCAGTTTTTCGCGATCTGGCGGTTCTGCGGCGTCCAGGGGGCTCAAACGCAAAGAAGTTTCGATGATGAAAGCGACGCGACCGCTGAGTGGCGGGTTGGGCGGCGGCGGAGTGCCGCGGCCCAGGGGTGACTCCGGTGACGCTTTGCGTTTTTTTGGGACTCCGCTGCTGCCACCGCCAGCCATCCCCTCCTACCCGCAGCCAGCCAGCCCCTCCTCCACGCAGCCAGCCATCCACATCCAGTTACCTGGGTGCCCCGCCCGCGGCGCACGCGCGGCCCCATCGCCCGCGGCGCGGCGGGCGGCGGCGGGGCGTGGCATAAGTGGATTGCGGGGCGCCGTGTCGCCCGCGTTCAAAAGTGGCATTGGGGCGAGGCCGGGGGGCGCTCAGTTCTCCTCGCGCCGCGGGTCAGTTCCAGCAGCGGCCCTGGCAGGCGCAGCGCAATCGGTTGGCACCGGCGGGGCGATGGCCGATGAGGGGTGGGCGGGGCGGGGGGGTCGGGGGGCGCCGCAGTGGCGAAGAACAAAGTGGGGGCCAGGGGGTCACGAGAGCAGCCGCAGCCGGCGGCAAATCAAAGCGGCGGCAAGCACGCCGGCGCAAGCGGCGCGCGCGCGCGCGGAGGTGCGGAGAGCGATAGGGAGGATAGGGACGGAGGGGAGCGGGGCCCGCGGGCGGCGGGCGCGCCGCGCGCGGGGGCGGCGGCCGCGGCGGGAGCGCATCACTGCGCGTCCAGGCCGGGCCGGGCCGGCCGGCGCGCGCCGCCGCCCGCGGGGCCTGCGCGCAAGCTGGGGGAATCCTCCCGCCGCCTCTGGCGGCTCGAGACGGATTTGCAGGGGTGCAATGACAAGGGGGCGCCCGCCCCGGCTACCGCGCCGCGGCGTGCCGCGGCTGCGCGTCGGCCAGCGGCTGGGGCAGGGGCAGGCTCGACTCCCCCGCCGTCTCGTCCCCAGAGGTGGGCAGCTCCTCGCTGCCCGCGCCGCCGCCGTGCCGCGGCGCCGACGCCCACGCGCCGCCGCTGCTGGCGCCGCCGCCGAGCGCGTGGCTGCCGCTGACAACGGGCGACAGCCCGCCGATAGCGCTGATCGCGCCGCGCGTGCCGCCGCCCAGGCCCGCCGCCGCCGCCGCCGCCGCCGCCGCCATGCCGCCGCCGCTGCTGGGCCCCGGGCCCGCGCCGCCAAAGGACGACGGCGTGCCGAGGAGCAGCGCGCTGCCGCCGCTGCTGGCCGCGGTGCGGCCGCCGGACTCGGCTTCGAAGTACATCGCGGCCAGCGCGCGCAGGTAGTTCTCCTGTTTTGGTTTGGTTTGGGTAGGGGGGGGCGGGGGCGGCCGCTTGCGGTTGGGTGCCGTTTGGACGTGGTTGGCAGGGCTTCAGGGCCGGGTGGCTTGGATGGGGACCGCAGTGCCCTCGGCCTGCAGCGGCAGGCGCACAAAAAGCCCCAGGCCACCAAAGGTTTGACTGCTAAAGCAAAGGCAAGGGCGGCGGCAATCACAGTTCACAGCGGCAGCAACTGCCAGCGCGCCCCTCGCCTGCGTGAGCTTTAGCGCGACGACGTCGCCGCGGGCGCGCGCGCTGTAGCGGCAGGGGGGCGGCGTCTCCTCCATCACGACCTCGCCCACAACCTGGGGCAGCGCCGGTTTGGGGGGTTTGGGGGGGAGGGGCGGTGCTTTGGGGGCCTTGTTTGAAGGTGTTGTTGCCGCGGAGGTGCGGTGCAGTGGGGTGCGGGTGAGAAGGGGGCTTTGCTGCGCGCCTGCGGTTTGGGCTGTGGGCTCGGGTGCCAGGCCCGCGTTTGGTGCCGGACCGCAGCTCTTCGGGAGGGTGAGGGCCGGGCGCAACCCCCGCCCGTCTGCGCTGCGGCGGCGCCCCGCCCGTAGGACCCGAACCGCGTTCACACGCACGGTGTGGCAGACCAGGCAACCGCGCCCACGGCACCCCAGACCACGAGCAGGGGTTGCGAAAGCGGGGAGCGCGGCAAGCCGCGAGCGCCCGCGGCCGCGCACCTGGCCGGGCCCCCGTATCTCCACCACAACCTCGGACCCCGCGGCCGCCGCGTCCATCCAGCTGCGGTGGCGCTGCCGCATGTCGCGCGCCTGGCAGGGGCGGGTTGGGGGGCGGGATGAGGCGCGTTTGCTTAGGGATTCGACTCGGGGTGGGGTCTGCTTTGCGCACGGCAGCGGGCGGGCGGGCTTTTTCGAGCTGCAAACCCCCTACGCCCCCAACCGCCCCCAACCGCCCCCAACCGCCCCCAACCGCCCCCCCCCACCGGCCCCCGCCCACCTTTGCGCGGTCGATGTGGAGGCGCCCGTTGATGGCCCCCGCGGGCGCGGCCAGCGCGCCCGCGTGCACGTTGGCGCAGTCCAGGGTCAGGCTCTGGGGAGGGGGGGGGGGGTGGCGTTGGGGAGGGGTTGGGCGGGGGGCGGCGGGGGTATGGGCGGGCGCTGAACCGCAAGGCAACAGGCTTCGCCTTGAATGGCTACCAGTCCACGCGACGCAATAAAACCCACGACTAAACACCCCCCCCCCCCGACTAAACAACCCCCCCAAAAGCCACCTCGTCGATGTCAATTGTGAAGGAGTGCTCCACGCTGCCGCCAAAGGAGCGGTCCGTGCCCTCTGGCCCCGTGGTCTTGAGCACCTCCACCGCGCCGCTCATCACAAAGTATATGCAGTTGGTGGTCTGGCCCTGGGGGGGGATTAGTCGTGGGGTGTTGATTAGTATATGCAGTTGGTGGTCTGGCCCTGGGGGTTTTGTCATCGATGGGGGCGGAGAAGCGGGGTGCGTTGCGAGCTTGCTTTGGGGGCACCGCACTTGCACTGCGCTGCGCCTGGCGTGCGCTGCGCTTCGAGGCCT